>JACXGM010003906.1:0-39933 GCA_016801145.1 Umbra pygmaea | reverse complement strand
ATCTTCCTGCCTACTATTGGTAGTCTGAAAAAATAGGACTATTCCTGATATTTGGCAAAGTATTGTTTATTGATGATTCTCTGTTTGCCCTCACAACAACTCAATAATTATTAGCAATGAATGTAATAGATATTACATGAATATGCTATTTGAACAGATTCAGATCATTGGTGAAGAATCATATAGCTTGCTATCCCTTAAATTTAGCAGATGATAAAGCTATTATGTCTAATTCTATAAAGATGATCAATCATCAACATATGCGGAATATGTAATAATATCACATCGGATAGTAGGCTGTAGTACTAAATGTCATAATCATGTTATTTTATTTCTCAACATTTATAATAATTTGCTGCTGGTTCATTTTAGGGCTAGTGTAGTTGTGCACAGTTTTGCAGAATACTACTTTCTTGCTTATAGCCTACTTATGCAATATCCTTTACAAACCAGAATTTTTGCAACAATTTTGTTAAGGTTATATCATAAGATAAACCATGTCCCGGGTCTTAAATATGTTTTGATCACAAATAAGATTTGTTAGTAATACTACAAGCTACAATACATAATCCTCTGCCAGTGTGCATAATTAAATTCTTGACCAATCACAGGTATTTTTCATTATTTGCAGTGACAAATATTTCAGTTGGTGTGCAATGAATCTAAAATATATGAAAGTTTAATTTATAGCATTACATTATGGAAAATAATGAATTTTATCACAATGTGCTAATTTCTTGAGAAGGACCTGTATACTGTTGCCAGGCGAACGAGCTTCGGAGTGCATATTGGATCACGATACGCATATCGTTACAGCCCTACTGAATGCCCATGCCATAACACTACCTCCACTATGCTTCACAGATGAGGTGGTATGCTTCAGATCATGAGCAGTTCCCTCTCTTTTCCATACTCTTCTCTTCCCATCATTCTGGTACATGTTTATCTTTGTCTCATTTGTCCATAGGAGGTCATTTTGTTATTTTGCAAACTATAATATGGTCTTCCTGTTTTTGAGGCTTACCAATGGTTTGCATCTTGTGGTGAACTTGATATTTACTTTGGTAAAGTATTCCTTTTGATTGTTGGCTCACCAGTGTGTTGTTATTGCTTCACTGTCAGAGACAGCCCTTTGAACTACGTACTGACAGTTAACGGCAACAGATTCTGAATGCAAATGTCTGTAACTGCTATGCAGCCAATTATTCAAACACATTTGTGCTGTAATTCATACACCATTTACCCCATTTGGACATAAATACCCCAAAGGTACAGCTGAAAGTCAGAGAATCAGACATCTTAAGAACTTAATCAATATCAATATTTATGGACCTCACTGTAATAACTTCATCAACAGGTTTAGACCAATGTGGAGTAGACATACATACGCAGTGGCACTATCACAGTTGTGAATTATTTACTGTCATCTTTGCTCACCTTTATCAAGTCATTAGTTACTATGTCAATTTCCCTCAGCATATATTTCAGCAAATATTTATTGTGAATATATTCCATAAAACATTTTCAATTAGCTAGGTTGATCATTGTGTGACAATATATTACAGTCATCAGATGTACATTATCTCTCAGGGGCAACCAGAGAGACTGACATGCTGACCTAGGTTCCCTGATATGATCATATCTAACTGAATGCTTTAACCACATTAGCTGGGGGACTGCTGTTCCCTGGGAACATCTCCCTTCCACCTATCCTCTCTCAGATCATATAGCCACTAAGGAGTCCTGGAGTTGTCCGTTAACATTTCTAGCTGGATTATTACAAAGTCAACAGACAGTGCAGAAGAACTTGGTCTGTTTCCAGAAACATTAGTTTACCACCTTGAGGGCTGTCTTTGTTTTTGCAGAGCTAATAATTATGCATCCCTGGTACTACATAGTGGAGGGAGGGGTATTGATTCTTAAGGCACCGGATGGGAGCTGTGGCATGGTAGGTTTGACATGCAACGATTTAAAAGCCTTGGTCAACATTCTCTCTGCACAAACTAACTGCTGTTCTTGCAGGCATTATTGTATGTCTATAAAAGAAGCATGAACACAGACCCACCATGTGACTTTAAATGTAAACTTGTGTGGTGCAAGGTGGAAGCTCTCACTCTGTGGCTTTGTTTTACACTGCCTTGGAGAGGCAACAGTTGTTCTGGCTTCACCCTCTTCACATGGTCATGTAGTGCTCTGAAAACGAAAGGTTCAGGAAAAAACAAGGTTTTGTTGGACTTCTGCTTTCTGTGCTGCATAGAGGAATAGGTGCAAGACCAGATGATTTGTGGTCAGTAGCGTGACTGTTTTATTTGTGCATGCTTTTGCAATTGATTGTGCTGATGAGAAGTGGTGTTAGTTTTGAGCGCATGCTTTAAGGTGAAGTAAGCACCAGATGGCCATCCACACACTATGATTTTGATGGATGTTTTCAAGATCTGTATTTAGCCATACATCCATGGGCAGTGTATCAAACTCTGCCATCAACTGTTTAGCATTTAGCTCTTGAAATAATTAATTTTTCTACCTAGCTCCCATGTATTTCTTGAGCAGCTTGGTTTACGTTCTGTTTTTTGAGGTTGATATCTCTTTGTGCTTGTGTCTTCTAGAAGCAAGAAGCTGTATAGAGCACCCACATCAGAGCCCTGAAGAAAAACAGTAAGAACTTGGACCAATGAGAGGCCTCCTTCAGTCTCTGCAAAAAGTTTTGGAACCAACGGCTGTGTATTTTCTTCCTGTTTCATTTCCTTGACGATTACGTTATGCAGAGGACAACAGTCTCCTTCAAAGACGGCAGACAGAGGTTTTTGGTCAAGACTTACTTTCTCCCGGTGGCAAACAGCCTGGAAATATAGGTCACATCCGGCAAGACTGACAATACTATGTTTTTTTAATAAACTCTGGTATCAACCAACATTTTTGCATGTTTGTGCTACATGTGTTCAACCTGCCTGTGATTTAAGAAGGGCTTTCTCTATATAGCAATGCTATAGCAATGAAGCCACACTAAATCTGCAACGGACTGCCGGATTTGGGTTCCACCACTGAAACTGCAGGTTCCTACACCTGTTGTCTTACTGGACTGCCTTTTTCCAGGTCACTGACCACGCTTCCTAACAATCCAGCCATGCTTTTCAAGAAGAAATCATGCCTTATAGCCTTGTTTTGTGGAATTATCTTTGTCATTATCGTCATTCCCACCATTCAGAATAACCACACCCTGTCTATGACATTGACAGACATCCGTGTCACTGCTACTGTTAACCAAATGCCAGCGCCGCCGAGTACAAGTACACCAAGCCCCAACAGGATATGTGGTTGTCCATCCTGCATCGCAGACACGAACGTCTCTGAATGGTTTGA
Source organism: Umbra pygmaea (assembly GCA_016801145.1). Taxonomy (NCBI): domain Eukaryota; kingdom Metazoa; phylum Chordata; class Actinopteri; order Esociformes; family Umbridae; genus Umbra; species Umbra pygmaea. The sequence continues at coordinate 36,573 of JACXGM010003906.1, read as the reverse complement.
TCAGCACTATGACCCACGGCAACAGCCCTTTCTCACAGGCAACAACAGCATGGATCCCGAGGCCCTGAACTGGTGGCTGGTAAGACAACTATTATTGATTAGAGAAGCTACATATTCACAGGTATTGTTTATTGGCAGCTCCACCACCATAGTTCTTGTAACTAAGGTTGTTTTGTCAGTTCTCTCAAAGTCTTATAGGTATATCACATTTCTTTGTAAAGAAACAAAATTCTCCTGAATATATTGGTAGATGTTTTATTTCAGGTAATGTTATTTAAAATTACATTATATTTCCAGAGTGGTTTTATTCTGAATATACGGTAATGGATTTCATGAAATGGGTTTCATTTGAATTACTATTAAGTACATTTTATTAACTGGTCTGCAAAAGTATCTAAATGTACGATCCCAAATCTGAAAAAAACTATGACAGTTTGGAGAATGCAAAAAAAGTCCTTTGAAAATCCAATTCACCCTGTACTATATTGAAAACACATTATTAACACAGTATTTGATGTTTTACTTTGTGAATGTAATTTATTTTTGACAATAGGCCTATACATTCATTTCAAATCTGATGACTATAAAACACTCCAAAAAAATTGGGACAGTTGACCTTTTCTTTTAATAATAGTTATTAATAACGCTTAAGCATTTGTGCACTGAAGACACCAGTTAGTTCGGTTTAGCAAGCAGAGTTTTCCCATATTCATCAGGTACAGGGCCTTGGTTGCCTTATTTTTGCGCTGTAATTAGAAACAGTTCAGGACTGCAGGCAGACCATGCTAGCACATGCACTCTCTGCTTACGCAACCATGTGCTTGTAGTCTGGGCAGAATGTGGTTTGGTGTTGTCCTGTTAGAAAATGCAGGGACATCTCTGAAGAAGATGACGTCTGGATGGCAGCATATGTTGCTGCAAAATGTGTACATATCTTTCTGAAATAATGGTCCCCTCACAGATGTGCAAATTAATCATGCCATGGGAACTGATACACCCCCATATCATGACATAGGCTGGCTTTTGGACCTGACGCTGATAACAGCTTGGATGGTAATAATTCTCTTTGGCCCGGAGTACACAATGGCTTTTTAGTCAAATCGATTTGAAATGTTGACATGTTGGACCCCAAAACACAATTCCACTGTGCTACTGTCCACCTCTCATTAGACCGAGCCCAGTGAAAAGATTTACCAAAGTATTCCCGAGCCCATGTCAGGACATCACAGATTCATGACGTTTTTTTAGACGGTGACGTCTGAGTGATCAGAGATCGCATTCATTCAGAAGTGGTTTTTGGCCTTGCCCTTTGCACACTGAGATTTGAGCGGATTCCTTGACTCTTATTATATTGTGCACTGTAGAAGGTGAAATGCCCAAAATCCTACTGATTTGTCGTTGGGGAATGTTGTTCTCAAATTGTTGGAGTTATTCGCTAAACGCAACTGATGGCAGATTGGCGAGCCTCGACCCATCCTTGTCTTGAAGTACTAGACCTTTTTTGGAGGCTCCTTAGATATATCATACATTATGATTACACGATTGCCTCACCTGTTTCACATCTTCTTTTAAATTGTCACATCTCTATTTGTCCTAAATTGCCCCTGTCTGTGTTTGGAACGTGTTGCATGCATCAATTTCAAAATAAATGTTTACCTTAAAAACGAAGTAGTTGATTAGTAAAACATCAAATACCTTGTCTTTATACATTTTTTGTTTAAATACAAGTCAAAGCACTAAATACAATTTAAAGCAAACTTACAAATCCCTCTTTATTTTTATTAACATTTTTCATACTGTCCTAACTTTTTCAGAACTGTGGTTGTAAATCTGAAATACTAAATGGAGAGTTGTAATTGCTTAATAACTTCTCAGAATATAATTTATCATATTTTGAATAGTACTAAAGGGCCCTCTCTGGAAATGTAATGTGTTTAAAGAGTATATTGTTATAAGCAATATGTCTTGAGACATTCATATTGTTGTTCATGTTTAGTAAATATGTGGAAAAATGAACTTTAGAATCTATACCTACTAGATGTTTGACAAAAAAAAGATGACACAGACTTCTTGGTCTCTAATCCTTAAGTTTCACAGATCAGAGTGTCTTCCATAAATGCAGGTCTAAAAATTGCCCAAATTTGTAATACAATTGTAAAAACCATATATGAATTATCTATCTATTTGAATTTGACAAAACAATATCAGATAATAATCAAAGAACTGTTTAAAATACCTGTATTTGGCCCCTTTGTTGCTAGTTGGTCTAATTAGTGCTTCGCAGCACAACTGTGTCATAGTGTCCACTGTCCAGTGTTCGTGTCCTTGTTGCTTCATTTTTGCTAAATCTGAGGGCTCTGCTTTGAGCAGCGCAGATAATTACAGTGCTGCCTGGGGTAGATGGGTAAGTAGATGTGTACAATTACATTTTTTTTTTTAGCTGCTCCTTGTGTGCAAGGTAGGAACCTGTGAAATCACAGTTGTATAGTTGGCAAATGCGTAAACCTTCCACGTGTTACTTAAGGTACGTAATGGCCGTGACACACAAAGCCAACGGCCCAACAGTCGGTGCAACTACGCCAAATGTGGCGTCGCTTCACGTTGGCCTGTGTTGCCTTTGTCTTTGGGCAAAAAATTGCACCGGAACACACCGCTCTGACGATGAAAAATGAGAAGTGAGCAGTCTGTTTGTGTCCCTATTATTTACATCCATGTGTGAGCACTCTTGGGTCTGTAGTCATTTACTGTTCTCATCACTTCCGTCTTTTTGTTTGAGCACTGATTCGCTAGCTGAACAGCCAATCAGAGTGGTCCCTGTCCCCAGCCCTGTGGCCAAGTGCCAGACGACCCCGACGCCGATTCAACATGTTTCAACATGCGTCGGGAACCTCAAGAAAAGGCCAACGGAGCTCAATGCAAGGCAACGGTGAGGGACACACCGGACAGACTAGAGCAACGGTCGGTCACCTTCGGCGCAAGTAGTACAGATGGCCAACGGTCAGCTTGGTGTGTCAGGGCTTTAAGGCTTCTCTGTTAAAAGAGCAGTGTGATAAGAATTGGACGGCTTGGCGAGATGGAAGCGTGATCGAACTCATAACACACCTGCTGAGGGTTTTTCAACGTGAAAAGGCATAAAGGGGAAATGGACATGACAAATTTGGTGGGGAGAAAAAAAATGTGGGGTTGTTAATTGTGGAATCTGCTATTGCTAAGTTTTTTATGTTTATTATTTGATATTTTGCAAGCAAGATCTTGTTATTTTTATTATTAATGTTATTACTCAGTTTTTTTTATCCCTGCCCACTGTTTTCACTATATCAATTTAATCCCAGGGGTACCATATGCGTCGTGCTCCCCTGTAGTGCACTTATAGACTTATAGAAATTGATTGGGCCACTAGTTATTTTTTAATTGCCTTTTGTAAGCGATTTAATTTCGCCAATCAAATGAATGGCCTATGGGATTACCCTCTCTGCTGGCATCTAGAGGAACGACAACAACATGATGAAACAAAATGGCGACTCAAGGGGGGATCATAATATAAACTTCAGGTTTACAGTTTTTAACTCATTTCAGAAGAGAAATAAGATATCCAATTGCAAAATCTGCACTCATATCAAGGCATTATGTAAAATATAATTTTTTTGAAGGAGTAGCTATGTGCCTGTTAAGTTTCACGTTAAGAACATGACTTGATGCAAATTATCCATGTGGGTAAGGAAAGAACTGGAAGTGTAGCTCAGACAAGTGAGCAAATTTCTATTGTAAGGCATTAGACATGAAATCTGCACATATGCCCTGTTGACAGCTGGAAATCGGGATTTATATCATAAAATTTAATTGAAAAATTTAAGCTGGACAGATTTCTCACAGGTAGAAATAAAGGACCTCGATTGGATTCGCAGTCCGTTTAACTCATAAATGACGAAGTTTATATAACGCCCTGGATTTAGAAATTAAATATTGTGGATATTGGTTTGGATGCATTTTGGTTGCTTGTGGGAATCTTGAAATACACGGCATGTTGGTGGAGCCAGACTTGCAGGTTGCACTCTCTTCAAACTCCCCCCGCATCAAGACATGGCAATATTTAATTATCTTATTCAAATATCTGTTATTTTCACAGTCATGTTTAAATATGATTTTTATTTTATTTATAAATGTAGGCCTGCTTCTATGATGAATTTAAGTTATGAAATTAATTGACTATTTGTTACCGTAATTCCTCAAATAAAAACGGGGGCCTTTATTTACCTCAACTGAAGAAGGTAACAGGCTTTTATTTGAAGGAGCCTTATGTTAGAGGCAGGCCTTTTCGTTCTAATTCCTTCTATTTGATAAGTATGATTGGCTATATTTTAGTGTCAATCCTCGTTCCAGTTTGCCCTTTAAAGTCGGGCCTACTGCATTACAATGATAACACAATCTCAACACGTCTTGTAACCATTCCAATTAATGGTTAAATTGAGTCGCTTGCACTGAATGGGACCATTGTTATATTCAATATAGCTACTTCCATCTATTGGCACCTGTATGTTACTACAAACTACACCAGGCTGAGTAAAACATCCATTGACTAAAATACTGGTAGTGGTACAGTAATACTCAGCGGTACATTTCCATTCTTTCAGCAACACTATATTATGCTAGCAACACATGCTGATTTCGTTTTTCAAAGTAATAGCGCTCATTCCAATGCATTAAATAGTCATTGTAAATTAATTTTAAAGCTCGTTAATTGTGAACTAATCAACTTTTCTGTGTCTAAGGAACACTTTATAATAATAAAATAAAATAAAATTTTATTGTTTTAATATCAATTGTAAAATATATGCTCTACACTAAATTCTATTAAATATATTATCTCATAAAATCTAAATGATTGGTTGTGCCGAAACATGTGCTATGGAATAATATTTACTTGGATGTGTTTAATCCAGATATAGTCTCAAATCCTCAGACACTTGAGGCAGTATAGCCAGCAACACAAAAACATGGACCCAACTCACTGTAGGCCATATTTGCATATGATGATTTCTCTATAAACTATTGCTTGTGCCAAATCCCATTTGCTATGGATAAATGTTCATTAGGATGTGTTTATTCCAAATAAAATCTAAAATCCTCAGGCACTTGAGGCAGTATAGCCAGCAACACAAATACAGGGAACCACGTCACTCTCCCATTCAAGCTCATGTTCTTTCCAAGTAAACGCAAGAAAAGTAGTTTTTTTATTGTGCAAATCCAATAGATCACAAGACTTGAGACAGACAGGTAAAAGACCAAATGGTACAAACAGTAAATTGTGAAAAGGAAGATTTTTCTGATTCCATAAATGAAAACGAGAAATCGTTTTAGATTTAAGGTTTTGTCAAGAGAAATAAAGCGTCCATCTCAAACTTCTGGAGTTGCTAACAATGACAAACATTCTTCCCACATAGATACAAATATGTCAAATTGTAGCTGATTTGATAAGGAACATGTACACAATGAAAATTATTCTAATAGTGACATGGAACAGACAGTAACCCAACAAGTAGATGTACAACAACTGACAAACATGGAAATATTTGGTTGTAATGTTTCTGTGAATGAAAATGTTAAATAAGCATGGAGACACTTCAGTGTATTTTGTCAAATGAAGCAACATTTGATGAATTTAGGCATCCCCAAGTGATTTTAGAAACCCTAAGTGAGTCAGGGTTTACACTGACCCCCAGTGAATTTGAAAAGGTACATCCACAACGAGGTAAAAAATATTTTGAAGGATATAGCTGGGAGGGCTTATTTGCAGCAAAAGTAAAGGAATCAAATCCTTATTGTACGATTGTGAACCACCACTTTTCAGTAAGTAAAACTAGACAGTTTATATAATCCTTACATAAAAATGTATGGTTACTGTAAACATTCCTTGTGCACTTCAAAATTCACAATTGTTTTAAAATCATTGGAATCTTTGAACTTCAATATGACATATTGTGGACACATTAGACATTGGGGAGACATTTTGGCTTGACCATTAAGAGCCCCAGAGAGACAGGAACTTGCGTGTTCATTGCAAAATGTAGCAGCACATCAGGTTTACAGGGACCAGTTAGCCAGAGCTGACATCAGGTCTTTAGCAGCAAATAATAGAAGTGACTTGTGAAAGGATTCTTCTGTAATTAGAAAAATTTAATGGGAACAACTTACTAAGAACTTCTTGGATTCTGATGAAAAAGTGTCATTGCAGAAGCTAAGAGAGACATTTATGAGGACATGACAAACTCAAATGAAGGGTTTCATTCAGGTTTTGCAAGTTGCCCCACTAAAAATAATTTGCTAATTTCCGACTCTGGCACGATTTGACATGATCAAGTCTAAAATCAATAAGAAAAGGATTTTATAATATGAGATTGTAGTAATTTCACCCAATGGTTCAGCTCCAGTAGCTTTTATGATTAGTGAGGAGCACACACAGAAAGCTTAATGCAATACAGTTACTAAACGCAATACAGGGGAAAAAACGAGTTGTTTGGTAGCAACACAGTACCCATACAAGTGAATAATGATAGGTCCATAGTACTGCTACAAGCCACTATGAAAGTATTTAATGGGGACACTATAGAGCAGTACTTGAGACAATGCTGGAAATTAGTGAAAGGAAAGGCTACCTCCACAGATCTAGATTTCTGTGTCATATGAGCATGTAAAAGTCATTTGATGTGACAAGCTATTGAACTTTGTAAAAAAATAGTACAGTAAAAGAGCAAAGATGGGTACAAGATGGGAATGTACATCTTCAGTTTACTACTGAATTCCACAAGTCTTGCAGACTTTTGTGACATTTTTAGTGACATCTGCATAGTTCTTGGTAGCAGAAATAATTTCTCATTAAGTTGCTCGATTGACAAAATCAAGAAATGAGCACAAACATTAGGTATTAAACATGAGCCAGATAATCCAGACGATTCCTTTGATGAACTCCAAGGTGCTTTAGCAGAGGAATCTGACAGGAATATATTTAGTGAAAAGGCCACGTCTTTCAAATCTCCATTCATTGAATGCTTTGTGAAAATACATGAACAGACATTTGAGTGCATTCATCTTGGCAACTGCACTTGAGAGGAACCGATACTGTTCACAGAATCTTTTTTGGAGAAATGTTTTAAACTTTCTCTTCCTATTTGGTCTGACTGGAGACTTAGAGATTTTCATCAACATATTCAAAAGTACTGCCAAGCAATAAAGCACAGCTATCAGCGAAGTAACCTTCAAAAACACGAAACACTTGTATTTAGGTGCGAAAACACAACGTGTTGATGAATGTATTGCTAAACAGCATACATTGTACATGTCATACCAAAGAGACATTTGTCAAAAAATCTATCAGATCTAAAGACAAGACATTGACCCACAGCCTGAAGAAATTTAGGATAAAAAACTGAAAGTACCAAAACATCTTAGGTTTCTTCAAATAGCACCCAATGTTGATTCTACAATGTTTTCTCTGAAAGGAAGGTAAAAAGGAGCATGACAGAAGAGTTTAATAAATCTAATTTCTTGGCCTATAGTGAGTTGAATGGGCAAGTGATGTTGGTACCTGTTTTTGTGTTGCTGGCAATACTGCCTCAAGTGCCTGAGGATTTGAGACTGTATTTGGATTAAACACATCATAATGAACATTTATCCCTAGCACATGTTTCGGCACAAGCTACATTTGCTGTTCTAGAGCAATCTGCATAGGCAAGCATGGTATGTATAATGTACGCATAACCATTGTTTTTAAAACCTTTTAAAATATATTTAAAAAAAATAAAGGGAACATTAAGATAACACATCCTAGATCTGAATGAATTAACTAATCGTATGAAATACTTTCGTCTTTACATAGTTTATTGTGCTGACAACAAAATCACACAAAAAAGATCAATGGAAATTAAATTTATTAACCCATGGAGGTCTGGATATGGAGTCACACTCAAAATCAAAGTGGATAACCACACTACAGGCTGATCCAACGTTGATGTATTGTCCTTAAAACAAGTCAAAATGAGGCTCAGTAGTGTGTGTGGCCTCCACGTGCCCATATGACCTCCCTACAATGCCTGGGCATGCTCTTAAAGAGGTGGCGGATGGTCTCCTGAGGGATGTTCTCCCAGACCTGGACTAAATCATCCGCCAACTTCTGGACAGTCTGTGGTGCAACGTGGCATTGGTGGATGGAGCGAGACATGATGTCCCAGATGTGCTCAATCGGATTCAGGTCTGGGTACCAGGCGGGCCAATCCATAGCATCAATGCCTTCCTCTTGCAGGGACCGCTGACACACTCCAGCCACATGAGGTCTAGCCTTGTCTTGCATTAGGAGGAACCCAGGGCCAACCGCACCAGCATATGGTCTCAAAAGGGGTCTGAGGATCTCATCTCGGTACCTAATGACAGTCAGGCTACCTCTGGCGAGCACATGAAGGGCTGTGCGGCCCCCCCAAAGAAATGCCACCCCACACCATTACTGACCCACCGCCAAACCGGTCATGCTGGAGAATGTTGCAGGCAGCAGAATGTTCTCCACGCCGTCTCCAGACTCTCTCTCACGTCTGTCACGTGCTCAGTGTGAACCTGCTTTCATCTGTGAAGAGCACAGGGTGCCAGTGGCAAAAATGCCAAACTTCCTGCATGGTGGTGTTTTGTAAGCACAACCCCCAACTGTGGACGTCGGGCCCTCATACCACTCTCATGAAGTCAGTTTCTGACCATTTGAGTGGACACATGCACAATTGTGGCCTACTGGAGGTAATTTTGCAGGGCTCTGGCAGTGCTCCTTCTGCTCCTCCTTGCACAAAGGCGGAGGTAGTGGTCCTGCTGCTGGGTTGTTGCCCTCCTACGGCCTCCTCCACGTCTCCTGATGTACTGGCCTGTCTCCTGGTAGCGCCTCCATGCTCTGGACACTACGCTGACAGACACAGCAAACCTTCTTGCCACAGCTCGCATTGATGTGACATCCTGGATGAGCTGCACTACCTGAGCCACTTGTGTGGGTTGTAGACTCATGCTACCACTAGAGTGAAAGCACCGCCAGCATTCATAAGTGACCAAAACATCAGCCAGGAAGCGTAGGACCTGGTGGTCTGTGGTCACCACCTGCAGAACCACTCCTTTATTGGGGGTGTCTTGCAAATTGCCTATAATTTCCACCTGTTGTCTGTTCCATTAGCACAAAAGCATGTGAAATTGATTGTCAATCAGTGTTGCTTCCTGAGTGGACAGTGTGATTTAAGAGAAGTGTGATTGACTTGAGAGTTACATTGTGTTGTTAAAGTGTTCCCTTTATTTTCTTGAGCAGTGTAAATTGCCTTTTGTATGGAGTGTATAAGGAATGTCATGAATGAGTTGAATTAAGTACATCTATGAAGCAAAGGCATATACCAATATTGCCAAAACCATAAAAAGATCACCTACTCCTGGATAACTGAAGACCAATCACCTTGCTGAATGTTGATTATAAAGCTTTATCCTTAACGTTCGCCAACCTTTTGAAGAAATGTTTAAGCCAAATAATAAATGCAACTCAATCTGGGTTCATGCCTAAAAGGCACATTAATAACAATATAAGGATTGTTCTGGACATTGATTCAGAAGCTCTCATTGTGTTGTTGGATTTGACACTGTTAAACATTTTTAATGCACACCCTAAATCTCTTTGGTTTTGGTGAAAACTTTATAAATACAATCAGAATGTTTTACAAAGATAACAACAACTCGGTAATCCTAAATCTTAATACCTGGTTCTAACAACACATTTAAACTAAATTGGATCAAGAAAGGTTTAGAAGCACCTGACTCAATGTTTTTTTATCCCTCATCATGTTTTTAGAAAAGTAGGTGGACTATAATATTTACTGTTATGCACATACTCCCCCTCTAAGCTACCCATTAAGCTCTCCTATTTTCATGAGAAGGCATTGTTGGCATGGAAGCTGTACTTTGTGCACAACTTCTCCCCCCAAAATTAAAATTTGGAACAATAACTTAATTGTGGTGAATCTTGGTTAGAAAAAGGTGTTGAATTCTTGAGTGATATCTTTGATCACACAGGGAATATACTCACTTCATTATATTGTTTGACCAAATTTGGCTTCCCTGTCAAATGTAAGGAGTTTGGTACAGTGGTTAAAGCCATCCCTGCTCGCCTAGCACACCTAATGGTATTTCACTTAGTAACTGATGTTTCTCAAAGACTGGAACCAACATTTCTTATCGGCAGTCTAGATATTAAAAACGCAAAATCCACTCATAAACTTAAAGCTCCACTGTGTATTTCTTTGAGTTGATTCTTAGCAAAAAACCTTTGTTTTTTCACAAATATGTGCTCTTTCATGTGTAATTACTTCCACCTAATACTCAAAGTATTTTCGTAAGTGTAGAATCTTCCATTCACAATACATGCAATCGTGCCCGCTCACCATGTTACGCCTTCATCTTTAAAATACATTAGCCAAAGAGGGACATACCTGGATATTCAAGCTCGGCCATTCGCGCTTTTACACAAGTGGCACCGTGACGAATGCCAGGGGGAGATTACTCACGACTGCCGGGAAATTTCAAAGTCTGTTGAAGATGTAAGATCATGCCTGTTCTCGAGAACATGTAATAGTAGTGCTGGCTCAAGCTATAAAGTAGTCAAGAACGTTCGGCTGGCAACACAAACAGGGATTTTTCATTTAAAAATAATAGCGCTCGTGGTTCATTGCAATAATCATTGCTTATTCCTTGCATGTCCATGTTCATGTTTTGCTAAAATTTGTATTCAGTTTGAATAAAACAGACTCTAGTGAATGTTTTTCAAATGTAATCGTGTTTTCACATGAGACACTGACAATATATTCAATCAAATTGTGTGTAAAACATAGTTGTTACTTTTATTAATAAAACAAGTAAAATTATTATTTTTGCTATCACATGCTCTTATTGTTTCTTTACACACAATACAATTGCATTTGGTTATAATTTACGGGCTGTGTAGTGAATTAACAATGACTATTGCAATGAATCAAAACGAGTGCTATTGTTTTGAAAGAAATAACGAATATCCAGGTTGACGTTGCTGGTATAAATATGCGGTTGCTTGTCATATATATTTTCACCAGCAGATGCGAGCAGATCTTACACAATGCAGCTTTAAGGGAAGTGTTTCATGGAAAAGAGGTGAACCCAAGGGGAAAATTTGACTGGAATACTTTTAATTAAAGATATAAACTGGGAAAAAGCTTGGCTGTTCCCTTATAAATTTTGTCTCAAATAAGATTAGAGAAGTGCATTTAAAAATCTTACAAAATAAATTCCCAACTAACATTTACATCTCTAGATTTAGAGAATAATCTTAATTGTACAAGTTGCAAGTCAAATTTCCAATCTGGCCCTCAGCAAAGCAACCTAATCATCCCTATCTTTCAATTGGCTCATTCATTCTCCTCTCCCCCCCTTCTTCCCACGCCATTGCTGCAAATGAGAAAGTGTTCTCAGTCAAGTTACCTGGTAAAATAAAGGTAAAACTAAACTAAGTCTATGAGACGAATTATTTTTTACTTTTATAACTGACAAATTGTGCTAATCAGTGTTGTATTGGATGTCCTACTACTACATTTAGTTGGCTACTTTTTTGAACGTGTGCAAATTGGGCCCAATTACACACTGCATCAAATTGGTCTGCATGGCTGTTGTCCCAGAAGGAAGCCTCTTCTATAGATGATGCACAAGAAATCCCGCAAACAGTTTGGTGAATACAAGCTTATTAAGGACATGGATTACTGGAACCATGTCCTGTGGTCTGATGAGACGAAGATAAAATTATTTGGTTCAGATGGTGTCAAGCGTGTGTTGCGGCAACCAGGTGAGAAGTACAAAGACAAGTGTATCTTGCCTACAGTCAAGCATGGTGGTGGGAGTGTCATGGTTTGGGCCTACATGAGTTCTGCTGGCACTGGGGAGCTACAGTTCATTGAGGGAACCAGGAATGCCAACATGTACTGTGACATACTGAAGCAGAGCATGATCCCCTCTCTTCGGAGACTGGGCCACAGGGCAGTATTCCAACATGATAACAACCACAAACACACTTCCAAGACTATCTTCTTTTGCCTTGCTAAAGAAGCTGAGGGTAAAGGTGATGGACTGGCCAAGCATGTCTCCATACCTAAACCCTATTGAGCATCTGTGGGGCATCCTCAAAAGGAATGTGGAGGAGAGCAAGGTCTCTAACGTCACGAGCAAACAGACATGATTCAGACCCACTCACATTGCCAAGGCCACACCACCAAAGGAACACCAACAGACCGCAACCACCCTAAAAAAGGGTTGGGTAAATTCCTCACAGTGTACTCCCATCCCACAAGCATAGGGTATCATGGGGAAGATGAGCAGGCTGGTGACTTGCCCCCAGAGTGGTGCTGAAGCACAGATATCCCAGTGGAGAGGGGAGCCTACCAGCCAAGCCAGCATGGGTGGTTCATCAACAGTGCCACTGTTCACTTTTAACCCCATGGGCCTGACTACACTATATCATTTAACTTACTGAAGAGAAAGACTTAAATGTTGAGTCTGCGTCTCACAAGGGTTGGCATTAAGTGGTCTTCATGGAAGTGTTGCTGTCAAAAATACATTTCTGCTAAAACAAAATCCAAGCAATGGACTCCTCTGCATGAAAACAAGGCGAGGGAGGGATGAACAATGGCAGCAAGTGCTCTGGACCTGACCAGTCAAAATGTTACATTTTTGGGTCAAACGGAGCACGTTGTCTGTAGAAGAGCTGTGAGGTGCTACATAGATGAGTGTCTGCAGCCAACTCTGTCACATAGCTGATATTCCCTGCAGGTTTAAAAAATGGATTTGGTAATCTGGTAATAATGAATTGCATCCTCAATGCTGAGTATTCCAAGCAGATTTTCATCTAACATGCAAAAAGTAAGGTGTCTAATCAGTCAACTTTATTCTGCTTTAGGACAATGTCCCTATAGAGGACAGACAGAAGCAACAAAGGCAGCCAAAGTCTGTAGATGTTCTCCATGATTTTTCCGATCTACCAGACATTTGTTTTATAAAACTCCACAACAGTGTACATAAGAGAATTGATGCAGTTTCAAATTAAAAGGGCAGTCAACAACTATTGAGTTGTTTAAAATATTTAATACAAGATATTAACTACTTTTATTAACAAAAAAGTCCCCATACAGTTGCCTGATTTAAAACCTCAAAATGCTGGATGATATAGCCATATTTAAAATGTCTTTATATTAAATAATGTTCTATTTCCAAATGTGCACAGGGCAGTGTATTTGCCTGTTATGATTTGATTCCTTTGAGGTACTTAGTATACCTAATATTTTCTCTCACACATATCAAAGTTTGAATTCCTATCTTCTGTTACCCTGGAAAAATCCAGACCCAAATCTTGAACGATTTAGGGTCTGGGATTGAGTAATGTAAATGACTCAACTCGAGGGGCGGCACCAAGCGTGCATTTGAAAATCTCACTGCACGCAATTGTATAACACTACGACCAATCACCAGTGGGTTTTCACTAACCCTATGGAGGAGTTAACTGGTAGATTAAACCCTTTCCGTATCCGGTCTGCAAAACAGCAAAAACGTCCTTCTTAAAAAGTAACGATTCGAGTGCAGTCTTCTGTTCCTCTTTTAGACAAAAAGCCAAGTCTAACTCGTTCATTGTAGTGGCCAAAGCAGTTTCAAACAACTGGTGTAGACCCATAGTGATCTTACAATGTTTACTAATGACTTGAGGTCGCACTCGCAGAGTGTGATTGGTGCAGCTCGGCTACAAGGGCATAGTTAATGAGCAGAATTACTCGGTGCCAGAGTAACTTGCTGAGCAAATTCAAATTGTGCTCTCGCGAGAACTCTGGATTTCCAGGGTAATCTTCTGTAACAAACTGAGAAAATCAGGAAAATACTAAAAAAAGTTTTTTGTGGTAAAAACAAAATATCCTTTAGTAAAACCATCATTCCCTGGTGAAATGACATTAAACAACTGTGGTAGATTCCATGCAGTTAAACCATCAGGGTGATTACTTTCCCAAGGAATCTCTCTAAACGGACTTCAGAAAGATAGGAAAATTCGACCTCAGTATCTCTTTCTCCAGTTAAAGCATGTTTCAATATGTTATCTATTTATTTAAAGTAAGTAGATACACTTTACAGTTTTTAGAATGAACCCTGGGTGTGGGCAAAGATACATTTGCATGATAGCTTGAATATACGGTAGTACACATACACATTGTTTCTATAGTCTGCTACCACTGACACGTCAAGGCAGGCTAATGTTAATGACAGAAACACTGGGTTGCCATAAAGGGGGACATTTAACACATGGCCTCCAATGTAACCCAAGACTCCCGGTGGAACAGCCAACATGAGAATCTATTTAGGCTGATGATTCCCTGAATACTGACTATTACAATTCCCTTGTAAATATTGCCCTGTTTTCCAGAGGGTTCCAACAGTAAACACCACTCACTGTGTCTTCAGAACTATAGTGACATTTCACGTTCTTCCCAGGCTTTGCAGCAATCCACAGATGATTTGAAGATATACGAGGTGATCCAGAAGATGTTCCAGGTCATCGCTCCCCCTGCCGTGGATGTGAGACCCAAACCTACTCAGTGCAGGAAGTGTGCAGTGGTGGGCAACTCAGGAAACCTGCTGAAACAGGAGTATGGCTCTTTGATTGACTCCCACAACATTGTGTTCAGGTATATTTAAGACTCGTTCATATATTTAAGACTCGTTCATATATTTAAGACTTGTTCATATATTTAAGACTCGTTCATGAAACATGCTTGCCATCAAATTTGAACTTTAAATTATTGTACAGTCATTTTACCAGCAGATGGTATTCATCAATATTATCTTTCTTGTGTCCTTATGCTCAAACCCCCGTCTGGTTGGAGACCGTGTAAACCAATGTAAACAAGAGTTTAGCTCTAATGCTTGATTCACTATAAGACCATCATTATCACAAAAAAACAACCATCATTACAGCCTCAGTAAAACAACCACAATTATAGTAGTAATAATTGTTAATATAAAATAAGTTGACAAGGAATATAGCACATACAAATGTATAGGCCCTCCATTATGTATCATCACCATATTAATTAGTAGGCATATTATAATTCCTTTCACTTTATGCTATGGCTGTCTCTCATTTCTGTAGTTCATGTGTTTGTCACCTAAGTCTGTCATGCCTATAATAATAATAATAATAATAAAGTCAACTTATATAGCTGTTTTCAAGGAACCCAAAGCGCTTTTCACGTACATGGAGAGCATAAATTGTGATGGCAGAAATCATAAAAATGAATAAATAAAAAGTTTATTTAATGAAACAATTTTGTTGTCTGCAACCTGTGACATGAGCCAATTCAGAGTCCAGTGAGTGGTCAGTCCGAAGCAATTGTTTAGGGTAATTTGCATAAAGTTCTGAAATCTGAACTTTTCTATTCGCCTCTTGCATCACCTAAGCATTGCCCGGGGTGCCACACGCTCTCCTCACTCACCATTGAAATGAATTGAGCCATTGCTTCCATCGCGAACAGTGTGTATATGTACCGTCGGAGGCTGTTGGTGTAGTCGTGGTCAACATTTTTGAGAATGACACGAATACATATTATCCTACATTCTGTTGCCTCAGTGTATATGATGGCAATTTGCATGTACTCTAAAATGTCATGAAGAGTGATCAGATGAATTGCAATGAATTGCAAAGTCCCTCTTTGGCATGAAAATGAACTTAATCTCAAAAAAATAATTTCCACTGCATTTCAGTCCTGCCACAAAAGGACCAGCTGCCATCATGTCAACGATTGTCTCATTAACATACTGTAGGTGAGAGTGTTGATGAGGTCAAGGCTGAAGATCACTCTGTCATGCTGATTGAGTTAGAGTAACAGACTTGAAGCTTTAAAAGGAGGGTGGTGCTTAAATTAATTGTTAATTAAACACATGCTGTCATCATTGCTTTGCACAAAAAGGGCTTCACAGGCAAGGATATTGCTGCTAGTGGCTTTCACCCCTGCCTGGCTTGGTCCGTTTAAAATGAACCCTGGAGCATTTGGTCGGATAGTCCGGTTGGTGGGAGCTGGTTTGAAAGCTCATTTGAACTCTGGTGCAGATCAAACAAACAAAATCTGGTCCGCTTGACAACGGGGGCCTCAGTCCGCTTCCATGTGAACTAGAGTTCGGTTCACTTTAGCCAAGAAAGTGATCTGACCCAAAAACAGAAAGCGAACCAAAAAACAGTGTATTTTATAACATTTCTCTGGAGTTTATTTTTTTGGAGTACTGTGATCGCAACCTTGTGTTGTTTTTGTGTACATTTCTCATCCTAGGATCAGGGTAACATTTTAAAATCAATAGCTTATTTTGTGTCAAATTAACTTAGTTCTACAGTAGTCTTGTAATTAGCAGGATAATGCAGAGCGAGCGGGTCATGCTTC
This sequence comes from Umbra pygmaea, assembly GCA_016801145.1. Lineage (NCBI taxonomy): Eukaryota > Metazoa > Chordata > Actinopteri > Esociformes > Umbridae > Umbra > Umbra pygmaea. The sequence continues at coordinate 20,080 of JACXGM010003906.1, read as the reverse complement.
GGGTTAGGGATTGGTTTAGAGCGGGGAAATACTTAACAATTCTCATCTCATTCGAATGATGAAATGCTCCACAACTCCATTCCTTGTCAGATGCTCATACTGTTTGACTTGTATTACAATATTTGATTGATAGAAACAACAAAGCAAAACCAAAAACCACAAGATTGCATGAATGTGTTGTTGCTCTATTTCTGAGACCAGTAAGTGACAGCAAGTTTGCCTTGGACCTTTCCAATGCAATTCCATTGCTAGGCGTCAGCCCGCCCATGTGACATGTTTACAGTGTTTTGAGCGTTTGACAAAGTGCAGTGTGAAAGCAAACCGAACCAAATGAAAAATGCCACCAATTTTGCAACTTCACCCTCGAATCGCAGGAGTCCACCGAACTATAGGTGTGATAACGACCCAAGAGTGCACCTAAATCAACCATTTATCAGATCATCAAGAACTTCAATGAGAGAGGTTCAATTGTTGTAAAGGTGTCAGTGTGCATAAGAAAGTCCAGCAAGCGCCAGCACTGTCTCCTAAAGTTGATTCAGCTGTGGGATTGGGCACCACCAGTGCAGGGCTTGCTCAGGACAGGTAGCAGGCATTCGTGAGTGCATCTGCATGCACAGTAAGGCAAAGAGTTTTGGTGCAAGGCCTGGTGTCAAGAAGGGCAGCAAAGAAGCCACATCTCTCTAGAAAAAACTTCAGGGACAGACGGATATTGTGCAAAATGTACAGGGATTGGACTGCTGAGTAATTTTCTCTGATGAATCGCCTTTCCGATTGTTTGGGCCATCTGGAAAACACCTTGTCCAGAGAAGATGTGACAAGGTGAGCACTCCCATCAGTCCTGTGTCATGCCAACATTCATGTGTGGGTTGCTTCTCAGCCAAGGGAGTTGGCTCTCTCACAATTTTGTCTAAGAACACAGCCATGAATATAGAATGGTACCAAAACATCCTCTGAGAGCAACTTCTCCAACCATCAAAGAACAGTTTGGTGACAACCAATACCTTTTCCAGCATGATGAAGCACCTTTTCACAAGGCAAAAACCATCAGTCAGGATGTGGCCCAAAAGTTAATTGACAGCATGCCAGGACGGATTGCAGAGGTCTTGAAAAAGAAGGGTCAACACTGCAAATATTGACTCTGCATAAACTTAATGTAATTGTCAGGAAAAGCCTTTGACACTTATGAAATCCTTATAATTAATTACAAACAAAAAGATCTAAGGACACTGAAGCAGCAAACTTTGTGGAGACCGATACTTGTGGCATTCTCAAATGGCTGCCAGCTATTAAACGTTAGCTTTAATAATTACAATGCCAGCTCGTGAACTTGGCTGTAGCCAAGTATTGTTGTCTGCCATGAAGCAGCAACGTCATTGCAAAAAGCTTCTTCCTGGTTTTATTCATGTTTGCAATGGAGATCTTTGTGTAAATCGTTTCATTTGCAATTATTCCCTTCATATGTTGACAATGAACGGAAAGTGTTATTTTGTCAGAATACTACTATGCAGTAGGATGACATTTGATTTAGTATTAGCTAAAATAATGAGTTGTCATCAGCAAAAAAGTGGATTGACATACTCTAGCTAGATTTGAGAGGAATTGAATGTAAGGCACATGCCTTTAAACATTTTTTGGAACAGTTAAAATATACATGCCCACAAGCGGCCAGCTAAGAGCGAACAAAGTGTTGTCATGCGAAAATCCAAAAGGCAAGTAGACAGTACTCAGTACGTACACAGTGTTTGCGATGGAAGCCATAGCTCACGGGCACTGTCCACCTGCCTTTTGGATTTTTGCATGCCAATGCTTGGTTCCTTTTTCGCTGGCATCTGTCTAGAATGTCAGCAATAAACATGGTGTAGTCCTCAAAGAACTGGGGGTTCTTGGTAGTTTTCTTTTCAGTTTCAAAGCACGCCGTACTGCCACACAGCGGTTGTTGGGGAAGACGGCCTTCAATTCTTTGTTGGTAGGCCTATATTGTAGTTGCCATTTAATAGCTTTGTTGATTTAAAAACCCGCTCCATGAAAAGATAATCCTCTTTTAATATTTCTAGCTGCTCTTTGTGATTGTGCTCCGGGAAATCATATCTGATCTGTAGGTGCAGCAGCAGAAAATCGGTAAGTAATTACATGAGGCTGCCCCTAGGGAGTGTCTTGGCCCTTTTTCAGTACACCATTTAGAATCCATCCCAACATGGTTTTTACAGCGTAAGGTCCATCTTCTTGACTGTTAATGGCCATCCATGGATCCATGGGCAAAGGCATATTTGTTCTAATTAACAAACCAACATGGCATCGATCTGCCTAAGACAACTTCCTCAAATCCACATCTGCCTGGGTAGGGATGTTCTCTTTAGTCACAGAGATTTCTTTCTGTGTGAAAACAGCTGTGAGTTCCACAAAAGTGCTGTTGTCAAGACTGCTTATTCCCAAGCCAGGGACAATGAAGGTACTACTTACAACTTCCTATTTGTTCTGTGTTTTGAATAATATATCAGTTCTTCTTCCAGAGACCCTAGGATCATGAAGCCGTTTTTCTGTACAAAATGTTGCTGTACTCCCTGCATCTAGGAAGTGAAGAGTTTCTACAGTCCTGTTACCTTTCTGAATTTTCACCCTGACAGGCACAATAGCTAGGACGCAGTCAGGATGACAAGTCTCAATGTGGGCCCCAGTCTTCTGTAACTAATGCACTGTTGACAATCAGTTTTCCTTTTTCAATGCCTTTGCTGTTGTTACCATCTGTAGAGATGTGCAGTAAGGTAGGATGCTTGAGTGTACACACTTGACATGCAAGCCTCTGACCACATCCCTTACTCGTGTGCCCGGGATTCAAACAGCCAAAGCATATTCCTTTGGTCTTGAGTAGGGATGCTCATTTCGGGTAATTTTCCTGACCGACATCCGGAACTCGTTAACCGATTATTAACCGTTAACTGAAAGGTTATAAAATTCAATTGGCTTTAAATAAAAAATTAAATTGACGAGTGTCTGTAACCCGTTAAATATACAAACATTTTTTTTTCACGGATTTGTTTTAATGTCTAAACAGCATACAGAGCAGATCAACAACAGCTGCCGGGTGCACCAGCTTTGTGTACAAGTTCACTCGGGTGTAAAGTCCATACTAAACGATACGATGAAACTAAATCGTTTCATAAAGCTGTGTCGACGTTTGGTTTCACTTTCATTTTCACACACGTAAAGTCCACACCAACCAAAATATTGTCGCAGAAAATTCATTGCAGACGTTTTCACTTTCTGTTTTCAATCAAAGGAAAGTAGCATTGATGCAGTGTTTACCGAGTTGTCAAATTATAGAATGAAAACACTCGGTGACAATCTGGAACAAGGTTGTTGCTTACAGGAGGCCTATTGCAAATAAGGGCTATATTTCATCAACACAAAACAAAATGTTGATAACGCTTGCTATGCGTTATGTTACTAACTATACAATAACTGCCGAGCGCTCCCATTTCATTAAAATTACCATTACGGTCCTCTCCGAAAATAAAATGCTCGTTGTCAATCAATGTGTGTTGTTTTTAAGGTAACATTATTTTGTCGGCTATAATGCATCAGGAGCATGATTATAGCCAATAAAATAATATATGCTTCCCAATACGATAGCGTTATACGTTTCGGTACATGAAAAAATGAAAGCGCAAGTTAATATTACAGTCACCATAAATGTCCAAGGGTTGTCATTTTAAATAAAGAACACGTTGTAGATGCAAAACAGGCAGCCGGTATATTTCGCTCATCATTACCTATATCTCCCCACCTTTCAAAGCGAAGCGCCAGGCTCTGGTTGCGACCGAGGTAAAGTTGGTTGGATATTGGATATTCAATGGATATTCGAATCCCGAAATCAGTGCTGTTTTCCCGGGTTCAGCCACACGATAACCCGGTGTATCAGACGAAGTACACAGCGGTCTATGTATGGTTAGGGACCGTCAATAAATTATAGGCTATGTCTCAAAGTTAGTGATTCAATAGAATTTTAACCATGTGGTTTAGAGACCTCCAACCACTTTTCAGTTGTTCAGATAGCACCCCCACATGTTGCAACAGCAAGGCTGTGCAACATGTGGGGGTCCTATCTGAACAACTGAAACGTGGTTTGACGTTTCTAAGTCATTCAACAAAAAAGCTATTGAATTTTGAAATCTTTAAAAAGTCACCAAAAAAATTCTAAACTTTTTTTTGAAATTCCAAAGGCTGTGCAACATGTGGGGGTCCTCTCTGAACGTGTGAAACGTGGTTTGAGGTTTCTTAGTCATTTAACAAAAAAGCTATTGAAATTTGAAATCTTTAAAAAGTCACCAAAACAATTCTAAACATTTTTTTTGAAATTCCAAAGGCTGTGCAACATGTCGGGGTCCTCTCTGAACATTTGAAAAGTGGTTTGAGGTTTCTTAGTCATTTAAGAAAAAAGCTATTGAAATTTGAAATCTTTAAAAAGTCACCAAAAAAATTCTAAACATTTTTTCGAAATTCCAAAGGCTGTGCAACATGTGGGGGTCCTCTCTGAACAACTGAAAAGGGGTTTGACGTTTCTAAGTCATTCAACAAAAAAGCTATTGAATTTTGAAATCTTTAAAAAGTCACCAAAAAAATTCTAAACATTTTTTTTGAAATTCCAAAGGCTGTGCAACATGTCGGGGTCCTCTCTGAACGTGTGAAACGTGGTTTGAGGTTTCTTAGTCGTTCAACAAAAAAGCTATTGAATTTTGAAATCTTTAAAAAGTCACCAAAAAAATTCTAAACATTTTTTTTGAAATTCCAAAGGCTGTGCAACATGTGGGGGTCCTCTCTGAACAACTGAAAAGTGGTTTGAGGTTTCTAAGTGATTCAACAAAAAGCTATTGAATTTTGAAATCTTTAAAAAGTCACCCAAAAAAGTATAAACATTTTTTTGAAATTCAAAAGCCTATGCAACATGTCGGTGTCCTCTTCGAACAATTGAAAAGTGGTTGGAGGTTTCTACCGCACAAGGTTAAAATGCTATTTAATCACTAACTTTGAGGCATGTAATTTATTGACGGTCCCTAACCCTACGCAGACCGCTGTGTACTTCGTCTGATACACCGGGTTATCGTGTGGCTGAGCCCGGGAAAACAGGACTGATTTCAGGATTCGAATATCCGTTGAATATCCAATATCCAATATCCAAACAACTTTACCTCGGTCTGGTTGCGCGTGTCAACGCGCCACGTGATTTAACTAATATAGGCTATATATACGTAAAAAATAAATACTTCTTAACCGTTTAACTGATAGTATTAATTGGTCAAACGTTTTATTTTCGGTTAACGGTTAAACGGTCAATATGAGCATCCCTAGTCTTGAGAAAGTCCAATTTCTCCTGATGTAACTTCTTTAATTCTGTGCAGGCACCTACACCATGATTTCTTTCACAGAATAAACAGACTTTGAGTGCCACAGTAGGAGGATTACATAACCAGCACTTCAGTGGGGTTTCAACTGGTGTAACACTAGTGGCTAATCCAAACCCATCTTTTCTCTCTTTCTGAACATGTGGTCTAATTAGAGGTCCTGAGTCCTTACAGGTGCTACAATGTGAGGTTCCTTCAAGTCTCCAAATACAGACTGTGAGGCTATTCAGGATTAATGGTCAATGAATGAAACCAGATCCATGAAGTTTACTCACCTTTCATTCGTCTCCTGTATGTCATAAGCTGATACTCTCCATTCTTCCTTTAACTTAAATGGGAGCTTTGGCACTATGGCTCTCAGGTTTGAAGGACTGTTTATTTCCTCCATATATTGAACATTTTCCAAGGTGTTGCAACATCCAGTCTGGAAAACTGAATACGCTTGTAGTGACTCGGATTCTTCAACCCTAATGGTAGGCCAGTATATTGCTTTCAAAATGTGAGACATAGCAATTTTATAATGATCTCCGAACTGCCTTTTCAGCAGCCTTTTGGCTTCTGCATATCCTGTGTTAGCCTCCATGAGTTGACAACTACGGGCTATATCTCTGGGCTGACCCATGGTGAATTGTTCCAGAGAGTGAAGTTTGTCTTTGCAGTTGTCAGTCCTGTCTTCTACAGCATGTTCAAAGGCTTGTATAAAGAAACTGTAGTCCAGTGGTTCACCCTTAAACACTGGCACACTAAGAGGGGGTAACTGGGTCAATCTTTGTTGCCTTAACAATGTGTCAATAACTGTGTTTTGATGCTGCATAATGTTGACAATGTGATCCATGCTATCAGATCAAACTTCATGTATGGGTTTGTAACAGCTCCTCTTCTCCCATCTGGTAGTTGCAGTGTCTGTTCTTCGGGGCTTACTGTGGGTTCTGTCCTTGTGTTGGTGTACCTACGATGGACAGAGCGATATGTGGTCCTACTTTGATGCAACGTGCCACTTTGGTCCTGGCTCTGTACAGTATGAACCGTAGTAGGGAAGAACTGGTCAGCCCTGGTCAGCCATGTTTTGTGAATGTGGAGTGATACCTTTCCATTGCATTTAAGTAATCATTCATTCCATGTCCAGGGCCATCTCCCCTCCCTTGAGTGGCATCGTATTCACAGACAATATTCAATTTGGCATTGTTTGCTATTATTTCAGCCTCAAGCTCCAATCCTTTTGTGCTTTAAGCTGTGCCTCCTGTTTCTCCAACGCTTGCTTTCTTTGCAATGCTTCTGCCTTGATTGTCAGAGCTGCCTTTTCAGCCTTCAATTTGAGTCTGAGGGAAGATGGAGTAGATATTCCAGAGTGCCTGCTGTGTTGTGATCCATTTCCATGTGTTGATGAGATATTTGAAATGCTATCCTGTGGCTGTAACTCCTCAGTGTTACCTGTATTTGTGTGTTGATGTGCCTTTTCCATCCATGCATCAACTGTGGCTGGAAAAGTATCCAAAGGTGCTTTGTGTGGGTCATCCCATTCAACTTGGTCCAGCTGTGCTTCCTCTTCTGAGAATAATGCAGTTATGGAGGTTTTGAGAACAATTTAACCCTTTCAATAGCTTGTAGAAATCTATGAACATTTCAACATTTTCCACTTGCATTAGTTGTGTGATCTCTTAATTTTTTAGATATTGCACCCAACTTCTGGAACCTTTCAATTTTTGCAAAGTTTCCATTGAATTCATTGGGAAAACAGTTTCTAATACAACCCTTTAAATGTCATTGATCAGTATCAAGCATCAGCACAGTAATGAATGAACCCAATCCATAACTTCATCACGTCACAGACACAACAGCCAATGAAAAAAACATCTGAAACAGGCCTCAGCTCAGTGTGTAAACCCAACAGTCAAAGACTAACTATTCCAATTCCAAACTTTGTAAGTTGTGTGACTCCACCCATCACATATTCAAGTTGTGTGACTCCACCCATCACAGAACAAATCCCTACTTCCAATATCTTTACTCCTTCCACAGCGTGTGTAGCGCGAGGCTCAAATCAACCATTTACGGTACATATCCATATGACCAACACAACTGGCGCATGATGTCAGGACGCCTCCCTCAATTTGTACGTTCATAGGCGTTCCTCAAATACATCTGTGGGCAGTATCTCCTCCATTTTTGCTACATCCACAAGAAAAGACCCACGGCGAGGCTTCCCACGTCTCCTCTGTGCTCTACTTGTATTGGATAGTCACGTCGTGTTCAATGTATTCATTTGCATAAAGCTTGGCATCGGCCAGGTTTGATGACACGCAACATTTTCTCAAATGCAGCGCCACCTTCCCATAATGCTTTGCGTGCACGTTGAAGTCACTTGACGTCACCCATAGGAATAGAGTGGAGCTGTGTGACAGAAGTGGATCCATACCAGGTCAGTCAAACCCAGCGTTCACACCAGACATTTTTGTGGGTGTCAGGGCGACGAGTCTCAATGTGTTCTCTATGATAGAAGATGAATTTGAAAGCACCGAGTGGTAAGAAAGTGTAGTGCACATAAAGCGACGTGTAGGGTGCATATGAGGCGATGAGAGGGCGTGTAAAAAGTGTAAAAAATGTTTGCTGAAGTGAAGGCCAATCAGGACACATCACGCCATGCGTACCAGCTCAACTGTACTGAATGTTCAACAAACGCAGCTAAATTTTATTCTGAATGTGGCTTTACCTTTTGTTCCGTCAAAAAATAGATAAGCTACTTTCTCCACCTAGATATAGAACAATTTATACTTTTAATTGGTGCCATTAATTAATTGAGGTACAAGATAAGTCAAAACCTGCAGACATTTGGCCCTCTGTGGAGCCGGTTTAACTCCTGTGCATTATCGTGTCAGCCACCACCACTCCCACAAGCCACTTTAGGCAAATCTGGCGGGGATAGGTGAGTTTTTCGTGAACAGTGTGCATGCGAAATTAGATATATCAACCAGCGATGAAATCTACGCTCATTCCGACCAGGTGCGACAGTTTAATGGATCACACTTTTCATGATCGTAACTCTTGCCACGCTTTAATCAAAGATCTTTTCTGAGAAGGCTTCGTGAATGAGGGCCATTGTGACTCAAAGCTAAAAAAAAACATGATTATTATCACAGGAAAAGAGCTGGTTTTAGATGTTAGTAAATGTATTTATTAATTGATTATTGACACACCTCAGTTTAAACTTCTCATTCAAATCAGAGCAAGTTTGTGGACAGAGCATGCTGCTTGTACCGTGTTGTTAGGGCTGGGCGATATGACCAAAAAATTATGTCACAATATAAAATAGATATTTTTTCGATACAATATGTCTGATGATATATTGAAATATATGTAGGACCTGCTTTGACTTGATTAAATCAAAGTGTATAGTCTGCTGTATAAACAAATAAAACAATACATACAGAAAAATATGGATTGACCTTGTTATATTTCTGTTTAGATGTTTCAGGTTAGTGCTGCCACTATCGACTAATTTTTCGATTGATCGACTAATCTAAACAACTAATTAAAAAAAATCAAGTGTTTCTTTTTTCGTTGTGTCTATTTTATTTTGAACTAAACTGAAGGGCAAAAACATTAAATGTCACCTCTGCCATAAATAACTTACATGTTACCAAATAAAAAATTATACAGTGGGATGTTTTTCACATTTCAACAAAATATTGCACAAAGTTGCAAAGCTCGTTAAGTAAACTGTTCAAAAACATTATGTATTAACAATCTAAGCATAAGTATCTGCATTTCCATTAGGCTATACCATATTAGTCCGAGTCTGGACTAGCCTCCTACGCTTCCCAATTAGCTCACCCCGCTTAGCTCTGCTTGATAATGAATTGCGCTGAAAGCAGGCAGGCACACATGCTGCTTGCATTTACACTTGCGTGCGCATGACAGGGTTTAAAACATTACTGCCAAAGTCTAAGTAGCCCGTTTAATATCCAAAGACAGTCATTGTACTTCTAATATACAGTACAGACTAGCTTGCTGTTTCATTAATAATCATATACTGTACTTACGTTCTCTTTTCTTTTACTGTGATCGCATTTAAATGGGATAATGCTTCCCTGCAATATGAGGTGATTTGTTGCACACAAAATCACAGCCTAAAATGCACAATCGTAGACGGAGCCACTCATGCATATTATTAAAAAACTGTAGAATCACAACTGCATTTTCCTCAAAGCAATTCTCCAGTTCTCTCATTGCTATTTTCATGTAGCCTAATATTTGTAAAAAACTATATTACAATCCTCAAGGAAATGCGCACATTTAAGTACAGGAATGAAGGATGCAAGTTATTGGGCTAGTCGCTGCATACTGCATCTGTAGAAAACGGCATTAGGAACGCCCCGGACCAAGCCTCTGAAAGCCACCTTCAGGAAGAAAAGACAAATGTCGGTAGTTTGCAAAACTTCTGGGTGAACAAAATAGTGGTATTTCTGAGTTCTGACATACTAATGTTAAGAAATATAACTTAAAAGAAATACGATGTAGCCTATTTATATGTTGTTCAATAGATTAGGCCTAGAGTGATAGTAGCTACAGCTATAATTGTGTACAGATTATAATAAAACAATCAAATAACAGAATATTATATTAGGTCATCTTGTTTGGAGAAAGTACTTAAAACAGACATTCTCATCTCACACAAAACTTTTGCAATGCTTAGTGCAAATGTGAACTGAACACAAACATGGGACTATTGCATTTGCTTTCACAAACGTGTTTCTCATTTTAGCTAATTAGGGAAGGAGACGTAAACTATTGACATTTGTAACAAATATTACAGAGGTAAAACTGAACTACAAGCAATATGAAATACTCCTCATTTGTTGGATGTTTCTTTGTTTCAGAACAAAACCAGCTGTTATTGCGATATGTCGATATGGGATATTCTTCTCGATATTATTTTAAAAAACTCAATAACGATAAATATTGAATTATCGCCAAGCCCTACGTGTTGTGCTTCTGATTTCATTTTCATGGCACACCAGAAAGAAAAAAATTTACTTATGCACTTAGTGACTTGATAATTTAAGATGCTTTTAGATAGCCTGCTAATCTGTGGTTCAGTACAGCGTTTATCAAACCTCTCCTGGGGGACCGCTAAACTGTCCGCAGTTTTTAGTTGGAGCACTGAGGTACTGTAATACACCTGATTTAACTGGTCATGAAGTCCTAGATTAGTGAAACCAGTGTGTTAACTCATGGCTATGGACCGTCTGGTGGTCCCCCAGGTGATATTTGTGAACCACTGTTCTAATTTATTTAAAGTGTGATTTAGTGATGGTAAGGTAAATCATGTCAACTGTATGTAAGCAGGCTATTTTGGCACTCTACTCTCACTCTGTTTCATGTTTGATTTATTATTTGGACTAATTAGAATTGGACAGTGTTTAAAATGTGACTAAGATTTTAGGCCTGAGAGGATTCCCTAGCTACAGTGAAAATGTTATTTTTATTTAAAAAATAGACAAAGGTAATCAAAAAATGTTGGTATTGTAGGTTGGCTGAGAGTTTATTTATTAAATTGTTTTTGGTTAGGGGAGACTTAGAGGAAGGGCACAGACAGTCGGCCCATCCAGGGCTCGAACCCGTGTTGCCAGGAGGCATGTGTAGACTGGAGTCTGGAGCTTAGACCACTACACCCACTCTGGCATGGGCCGAGAGTCTACTTTAGCGAGGGAGAAGATTCTGGTGGAATGCAATTAGCAGCTGATATTATTGTTGTGCAAAGATGGGAGTAAAAGTAAAACAGGAAGTGACAAACTTGTGCAAGATCATGTTACTTCTGAGTAATCCAGATACATATCTGTCTTGTTGGGGTACGCCCAAGACATTCTGACACAGACAGGCTGATTTGCAAGACACTTAATTATCATTTTGAAAGAAAAAACATAATTTTAGTTAATATATCATGTAAATCTGGAAACACTTGATGGGTGTTTTCACACCAAACCCATCAGTTTTGCAATTCAAGTAATCACAGCCTTTCCCCTGAACAGGATTATTCAGCTGAGATTCTGCTCTCTACAAAAAGACAATTCTGAAATGTATTCCGTTAACAGCACTTGTTGGTTTGAATCATCTCAAATCTTATTGTACTCTTTTGAACTTAATAACGTTGTGATATTTTGCTTAATACAAAAGTAGACGACTGAATTATTAGTTCTGTTTAATGTTTTTAAAACTCCTCAGGTTTGAGAGTCTGACTAGGTTTCAGTTGTTATGCCATAAACCACATTAGCATGTCCTCTGAAATGTGTAGGCATAGCAACTGAGCTGACTCTAGACAGCTATGGGTAACTTGTAGTTACTTTTGGAATTTGCCTGACTATTACAGCACAGTGTTGAATAATATTGTCTCAGGGTTGGATTTGCTCATGAACTGACGTGACCTAAAGCGGTCTTATTTTTTGCTATAAAGGATGAATAAAGCCACCACAGCAGGGTTTGAGGCGAACGTGGGCAAGAGGACTACACACCACTTCATGTACCCTGAGAGTGCGGTGGACATTAGCCATGGGGTCCACCTTGTCCTTTTGCCCTTTAAACTCCGCGATCTACAGTGGGTGGCCAGTGCACTGTCAACAGGAGAGATCAAAAGGTGGGTAGACTATACGCCAAGCCCAAGCTAATTACGGTCTTTGTAAATGCAACTATAGCAGGGCATTCCACCTAGCTCAGTGGGCTCCTTGGCTCACACAACTTTACTTCTAGAGTTTGCTATGTATGACCAGTATAGCAAAGCTAAGGCCTGTATTGCATTTTGACTTAGAACCAGACCTTAGCTGTGGTGTATTGGCCGTGTGTCACAATGGACCCATGCCTAATTTCTTATTTAGACCATAGGGAAATGTGAGATGTTCAAATCCACAGTTGGATTTAGTTGTCTGCTCAAAAACTACACTTTCTAATAAAAACACATTTTTTAGGAGGCTCATGACAGATCATTCAACTAAATTACATTAACATTTAGTTTTTCTTTCATGTTTTCCAGGACATACATGAGGGTGAAAGATCGTGTAAATGCTAACAAGGACAAGGTAAGATAATGTTGAATAAAACTGGACCTAACAGGTGTTTCACAAACTGAAGGTTATGACTAAATTCAGATTTAATGAGAAATTGCTTAGGTGACAAAATGTGGTTGTCATAAACAGAGGATTTTTTTCTCTAGTAGTTTTCTGATGATTTCAAAGCTTACCGGTTTTAAGACTATCATAGATCCAATTAGCGTTGTAAACATGGGCGTTTCTGAGGGTGGTTTGTCTATGTGGGTTCATCACAGCCAGAGATATCGTCAAATTTTGTACTGAAAATGACAAAATAATATTCCTGCAATGAGGTAGGAGTGTTTTATTTACCTATTTGTTTTTCCCCCTAAAATTGTCACACTGGTTCTCAAGACCTGGTTGTCAATATGAGAGTTACAGTATTCTTCATATTTTACATGCATTCTACATTAGTATACTAAATATTAAACATGTGTTTTTGTATTTTTTGTCTCTATTTGACATCATGCATCAAAAGGATAGGTTTTAATTATTTATCTTGTAGCCAAGAGTCTTCTGAATCAAAAACCATAAACCACTTTAAAGCACTGTAAGCCAAAATATCTACATAGTGCCAAGCAGACTTCAAGCCACTCAGTTGTAGGAGGGTTAAAAAAGAATACATATATACACTGCATGCACAATTATTAGGCAAGTCAGTATTTTTACCATAACATCATTATTATGCATATGTTCCAACTCCAAGCTGTATAAACTGGAATGCTTATTGGATTTAAGCACATCAGGTGATGTGTATTTGTGTAATGAAGGAGGGTGTGGCCTAAGGATATCAACACCCTATATCAAGGTGTGCATAATAATTAGGCAGCTTCTGTTCCTCAGGTAAAATGTGCCAAAAGAGATTTATCTGACTTAGAAGTCTAACATTTTTTCTAAGTATTTCAGAGGGATGCAGCACTCTTCAAACTGCTAAGATTTTGGAGAGTGATCACAGACACATCAAACATTTTGTTGCAAATAGTCAACCGTGTCGCAAGAAACATGTTGAGAAAAAAATATTCAAATTAACTGCCAAAGATTTTAGAAGACTCAAACCTGAAGCAACCAGGAACCTGTTATCCTCCAGTGCTGTCATATTCCAGAACTGCAACCTACCAGGTGTGCCCTGTAGTACAAGGTGTTCAGTGCTCAGAGACATGGCCAAGGTAAGGAAGGCTGAAACCCAACCACCACAGAACAAGACACATAAGTTGAAACGTCAAGACTGGGCCAAGAAATATCTGAAGACAGATTTATCAAAGGTTTTATGGACTGATGAGATAAGTGACTCTACGGACCAGATGGACGGGCCCGTGCCTGGATCAGTAATGGTCACAGAGCTCCACTTTGACTCAGATGCCAGCAAGGTGGAGGTGGGGTACTGTTATGGGCCTGTATTTTAGTTTTTCCCGATTGCTAAAACACTAAAAGTGAATCCCCAGACCAAAGCGTCGAAACAGTACCGTTTGCATGCATTTTGTACACACAAGCACCAAATGAATAAACACATTGTCGGCATGGCATCGTAAACAATTCTGTAACACACTGTGCAAAAAACTACACACATTGGCCAATGATGAAACACTGTGCAGTCAGCACATCCATTCAATAGTTAAAACACACACGACATTAGCAACACCCCCGCACACACAGTAAAACACTTAACCTGTAACTGAACACCAATCAGTCACTATACATATAATTCAGGTATAAGCACCTGTCGTGAGACAATCGTGAATATGGAGGCTGAAGGACCAAGGGGAAGGAGAAGATGAGGAAGAGACGGGAAGAGGGAGAGGAGAACAAGGAAGAGACAGGGGAAGAGGGAGAGGTGATAGAGGAAGCGACTCTGATAAAAACCAGATATCAGGACTGAAACATCATCAGCCAAAGGGCTGTCGAGAATGTCGCCGGGCAGTGCGGGGGCAGCATCACCATGTGTGCCGCCATTAGTGGTCAGGGGGTACTCCATCACCATGCCACCCTGGGTCCTTATAACACTGCATACATACTGACATTTCTGCATGCACTACATGCCGCGGTCACATAGGACAGACCAGGGCAGCCCATGTTCGTTGTCATCTGGGATAATGTCAGTTTCCACCGGGCTGCTCTGGTCCGGGACTGGTTCGCCAACCACGACCATTTCATGGTGCTGTACCTGCCCCCTTATTCCCCGTTCCTCAACCTGATAGAGGAATTATTTTCGGCGCGGCGGTGGAAGGTCTATGACTGCCTACCACATGCACGCGTGCCGCTCTTGCGAGCAATGGAGGAGGCATGCGGAGACATCAAGGTGGGGTTGATCCACGGGTGGATACGCCACGGCCAGCAATATTTTCCCCGTTGCCTGGCCAGGGAGAACATCACCTGTGATGTGGACAAGGTGATGTGGCCCAACCCCAATTGACAGAGTGATCCCTGACTTGTAATGGGAGTTGTTGTGCTACCTGTACAATCTATGACTGAGGCTTGGTTGCGGGCATTAAAACGGTTTAGAAACTACAAATGACAGAATTGTCTTAAGTAAAGTTGACCAGTGTGTTGTGTCTGTTTGACTGTTTATTGTTCATGTGCATGTGCAGAATGTCTTTTTCACATGGCAGTTACATGTTAATCTCCAAGTGTTGTGTAAAGAATTCTTGTGTGTTGAGTTTTGACATGATGAGCCAAATTGAGCATTTTGTGTGTTTGCAATTGGGAAAAACTGTATTAAAGATGAGCTAGTTGGACCTTTTCGGGTTAAATTGTTTATCTCAACTCCCAAATCTACTGCCAGTTTGTAGAAGACACTTTCTTGAAGCAATGTTACAGGAAAAAGTCTGCATCTTTCAAGAAGACCATCATTTTTATGCAGGACAATGCTCCATCGCATGGCTATCCAATAAAGACCCTAAAGATGATAGAATAATGACATGGCCCCCTTCCTCACCTGACCTAAACCCTATTGAGAACTTGTGGTCCCTTCTTAAATGGTCGATGTACGCTGAAGCCGGAGCTTCACCCACAACAATATCTTGCTGCAGATGGTGTAACTGAGCATTCTTCAACAATTCAGTGCACTTTGCACAAGGAGAAGCTGTATGGGAGAGTGATGTGGAAGACGCCTTTTCTGCACATACGCCACAAACAGTTGCGAAACATTACGCCTCCCGCCGGTTACTGCATTGCGCAACTCAGAACCTCCTGCCGGCTGCTGCGCGACGCAGCATTTTGTGTTTGTCAAACTTTTCATGATGCGTGCAGCATAGAATGTACTGTCATTAATTAAAATACACATGAGATGTTTCATGTTGTTTTTTATAGATGACGTAAACCACCCAAATGTACCGTGGTTTGCTGAAAATCACATCAATCAATCAGACATACATGTGCATTTGTTTTTTAGACTGGCTACGACAGAGGAGGATTTTGACAGCAAGGACATTGAGTTGGAAGATAGTGAGGAGTTTAGAGGAAGGTGGTAGAGGATTATCTGCCGCGCAAGGCAAAGCAGTTCACCCACAAACGGTATTTTTACCAATGAGCTATGGGACATGTTGGACAGTACACCAAACATAATGAATAAACAGCATAATAAATAGTAATATAGTTATGGTGATGATTGTTGATAATAATAAATGCAATAATGTTAATATATAAATACAATACTGGCATAATGAATAACTAGCATAATACATAGTAATACAATACTGGCATAATGAATAAAATAGCATAATAAAACCTGTGATTATTACCTTTAAAATGAATTTTATGTCATGTTTCTATGTGCTACAGACGCTTAGGTTTTGGTACAAGTTGACAATTTAGTATTTTTTTCTGAAAACCTTCAGGAGATAAAGATATTCATCCTAGAATAACATTGCTTTTTATAGGTGTTTTAGCAGGCGTTTTAGGAGTAAATAGGTTGAGGCTCCTCTGTCCTCCACTCGTTACCTATATTAATGGCACCTGTTTGAACTTGTTATCAGTATAAAAGACACCTGACCACAACCTCAAACAGTCACACTCCAAACTCCAATATGGCCAAGATCAAAGAGCTGTCAAAGGACACCAGAAAGAAAATTGTAGACCTGCACCAGGCTGGGAAGACTGAATATGCAATGGGTAAGCAGCTTGGTGTGAAGAAGTCAACTGTGGGAGCAATTATAAGAAAATGGAAGACATACAAGACCACTGATAATCTCCCTCGATCCAGGGCTCCACACAAGATCTCACCCTGTGGGGTCAAAAGGATCACAAGAACGGTGAGCAAAAATCCCAGAACCACACGGGGGGACCTAGTGAATGACCTGCAGAGAGCTGGGACCAAAGTAACAAAGGCTACCATCAGTAACACACTGTGGTGCCAGGGACTCAAATCCTGCAGTGCCAGGTGTGTCCCCCTGCTTAAGCCAGTACATGTCCAGGCCAGTCTGAAGTTTGTAGGAGAGCATTTGGATGATCCAGAAGAGGACTGGGAGAATGTCATATGGTCAGATGAAACCAAAATAGAACTTTTATGTAAAAACTCGAGTTGTCATGTTTGGAGAAGAAAGAATGCTGAGTTGCATCCAAAGAACACCATACGTACTGTGAAGCATGGGGGTGGAAACATCATGTTTTGGGCCTGTTTTTCTACAATGGGACCAGGACGACTGATCCATGTAAAGGAAAGAATGAATGGGCCATGTATCGTGAGATTTTGAGTGGAAACCTCTTTTCATCAGCAAGGGCATTGAAGATGAAACATGGCTGGGTCCTTCAGCATGAAAATGATCCTAAACACAAGGGCAACAAAGGAGTGTCTTCATAAGAAGCATTTCAAGGTCCTGGAGTGGCCTAGCCAGTCACCAGATCTCAACCCCATAGAAAATCTTTGGAGGGAGTTGAAAGTCTGTGTTGCCCAGCGACAGCCCCAAAACATCACTGCTCTAGAGGAGATCTACATGGAGGAATGGGACAAAATACCAGCAACAGTGTATGAAAACCTTGTGAAGACTTACAGAAAACGTTTGACCTCTGTCATTGCCAACAAAGGGTATATAACAAAGTATTGAGATGAACTTCTGTTATTGACCAAATACTTATTTTCCACCATAATTTACCAATAAATTCATTAAAAATCCTGCAATGTGATTTTCTGGATTTTTTTTCTCATTTTGTCTCTCATCGTTGAAGTGTACCTATGATGAAAATTACAGGCCTCTCTCATCTTTTTAAGTGGAAGATCTTGCACAATTGGTGGCTGACTAAATACTTTTTTGCCCCACTGTATGTATATTTCTGTTTATATTGTCCCAGTGCTGATGTACTGATGAATTGTGTTGGGTTATTATTTAGTATGTGTTATGGAGCTGTGGCTCCACCCCCCTGAACACCAGAAGCGATGGATAGGTTTCTATTTAGTTAAGTCTAGTGCTTGTTGTATCTGATTGTTAATTATATACAGCCTGTGTCTATTTGATCCTATATTAGCTCTGGTGATTCAGGGGAGTGGTGCGGGTCATTATGAATATTCTACTCTGGGTTTCCAATGGAGCTTCCTGTTTACTGTGTTGTATGGACTTAGAATATTCTTTACTTTACGAGTCGTAAGTAAAGCATTCTACGTATTGTTGAGTGCTCTGTTTATGTCTACCTCGTTCTATGTCGCAATGAGAGGATAGCATTTATAATACCGGTCCTTCTAAAAAAATTAGCATATTGTGATTAAGTTCATTATTTTCCATAATGTAATGATAAAAATTAAACTTTCATATATTTTAGATTCATTGCACACCAACTGAAATATTTCAGGTCATTTATTGTTTTAATACTGATGATTTTGGCATACAGCTCATGAAAACCCAAAATTCCTATCTGGAATATATTCAACAAACTATCATTTTAGAGATATACGATGACAATTAAAAATATAATCCAGCCGTTAAGCAACACATTTGCTGCTGCCAAAAGCTGGAAGGAAAGCTGGCAAAACATTGCTGACTGCAGAAACAAGTCTCATCAATATCACTGCCCCAACATTAAGCCACAACTAGATGTGCCTATAAATGCAGTTGTGTATTCCATTGAACCAATTTGTTACTTAAATTAATGCTGAAGACGTGTAAGACAATTATTTTGCCGTATTCTTTTGGTTGCAACCCTGGCAGTGTTAAACGGTTTTGGGAGCAAATATGAAATGTACAGGGTATGTGTCAATACATCAATATTAATACTGGGTTGATCAACTTAGTAAAATGTATGTACTGTCTCTACAGTAAAAAGGGGATACATTGATGTTAGTTTTCTGCTTCAACTACAGCGTACATGAAACTACCTGTATCAAACAAACAACAATATGCATACAGCCTGTGGAACTATACACCGCGTTCCAAATTATTATGCAAATTGGAATTAAGTGTCAAACATTAAATATTTTGTTTTTCAATCAAACTGAATGGTAGTGTCTCCGGGCTCTTTGGATCACTGAAATCAATCTCAGTCACCTGTGGTAATTATTTTGCCAGGTGAGCCCAATTAGAGGAAAACTTCTTAAGAAAGATGTTCCACATTACTAAGCAGGCCAAAGGTTTCAAGCAATATGGGAAAGAACTGGATCTCTCTGCTGTGGAAAAGTGTCAAATAGTGCAATTCCTTGGACAAGGTATGAAAACGTTAGATATTTCACAAACTTAACCGTGATGATCGTACTGTGAAGAGATTTGTGGCTGATTCAGAGCACAGACGGGTTGTGTTGATTTGAAGATTTTCTTTTAATCCAATGAACCTCATGTCATTACCAAAATTTACTGTCCTTCAATTATTTGATAGATCAAAATTAAATTGTTGAGACACCCAATTATTTATAAATGAAAATCATGGAAATTGGCAGGGGTGCCTAAACGTTTGCATATGACTGTATTTGAAGCTGCTGGTGCCTCTGGAGTCCCGCAAAACTCAAGGTGTAAAATCCCCCGGAGGCCTGCAGTTGTGCATAAACCTACTATTCGGCCACCCCTAACCAATGCTCACAAGCAGAAATAGTTGCAGTAGGCCCAGAAATACATGAAGACTAATTTTCAAACAGTCTTGTTTACTGATGAGTGCTGTGCAACCCTGGATGGTCCACATGGATGTTTTAGTAGTGGATGGTTGGTGGATGGGCACCATCTCCCAATATGTCTGCGATGTCAGCAATGAGGTGGGAGAGTCATGTTTTGGGCCGGAATTATGGGGAGAGAGCTGGTAGGCCCCTTTAGGGTCCATGAATGTGTGAAAATGACCTTGGCAAAGTATTTAGAGTTTGACTGACCAATTTTTTTTCCATGGTACAAAAGGAAGAACCGTGCCTTCCGTAGAAACATGCATGACAATGCACCATCTTATGCTCCAAAGAATACCTCTGTGTCATTGGCAGCTATGGACATAAAATGAAACTCCCCAAGTAAAAAAAAAGTATATTTAAATGTACTTGAAATGTATTTTATTTATCCTAAATATACTTCTAATATATTATTTTGGTATGTGTATTTTGAAAGTATACTTCAAATATACTTAAATACATTGAATACATACTTATGGTTAACCATAAGTATACTAGAAGTATAATACTGGAGTATAATTTAAATATACTTTTTT
>JACXGM010003905.1:0-39862 GCA_016801145.1 Umbra pygmaea | reverse complement strand
AGCTGTCTGTCTGTTGTGTTCACTTAACACGGCAGCTGTTATGTAGGTTACAGGAGCTGTCTGTCTATTGTGGTCACTTAACACGTCAGCTGTTATGTAGTAGTTTACAGGAGCTGTCTATCTGTTGTGTTCACTTAACACGTCAGCTGTTATGTAGTAGGACACAGGAGCTGTCTGTCTGTTGTGTTCACTTAACACGTCAGCTGTTATGTAGTAGGTTACAGGAGCTTTCTGTCGTGTTCACTTAAAACCTTAGCTGTTATTTAGCAGGTTACAGGAGCTGTCTGTCTGTTGTGTTCACTTAACACATCAGCTGTTATGTAGGTTACAGGAGCTGTCTGTCTGTTGTGTTCACTTAACATGGCAGCTGTTATGTAGTAGGTTACAGGAGCTGTCTGACTGTTTACTTAAAACCTTAGCTGTTATTTAGCAGGTTACAGAAGCTGTCTGTCTGTTGTGTTCACTTAACACATCAGCTGTTATGTAGGTTACAGGAGCTGTCTGTCTATTGTGGTCACTTAACACTTCAGCTGTTATGTAGTAGTTTACAGGAGCTGTCTATCTGTTGTGTTCACTTAACACGTCAGCTGCTATGTAGTAGGTTACAGGAGCTTTCTGTCTATTCACTTAATACCTTAGCTGTTATTTAGCAGGTTACAGGAGCTGTCTGTCTGTTGTGTTCAGTTAAAACGTCAGTTGTTATGTAGTAGGTTACAGGAGATTTCTGTCTGTCGTGTTCACTTAAAACCTTAGCTGTTATTTAGCAGGTTACAGGAGCTGTCTGTCCGTTGTGTTCACTTAACACGTCAGCTTCTCTCTGCTCTTGTTGTCTTTCAGAGTTCCCTCCAGCACGTCTCTACAGACAGGCCATACAGGTAAGACAGACGCTCACTCTATTAAACTACTGATTGTTTTGAGTTTATAGAAGTAAACGGTGCTATCTTTCAAGCCAAACGATCTAGATACTTTGCCTTTTGTGGAGTGGATCATGCAGCACCTTATCAATGTATATATAGTCTGGAGAGGATTATGTTTGACAGCTGGAATAGCTGTGTACTTTGAATACCACCGACTCAGCCACTAGTTCCACTTCATAGTGTTATCATGACTCCTGACTTCTCACAGCTTCTGGTCTTCTTAGGGCTCTGTAAATATGGCCAGAGAATGTGTGGTATGTTTGCCAATAATATACCACAGCTCTAGCTTCTCTAGTACACATTATATACTGTGTAGTTTAGATCCTGGATGCTCACTGAAAGGGAGACATGGTATTTTAGACCCGCCATTAGTATGAGAAAAATGTTGTTCTTAATACATATTGGCTGTGGAACATGTAGCCACGCCTCCTCTGGCAATGGTGCTTAATCATAGCTCGGCTGTCAACTGTTGGCTAACGAAGAGTTGATGATGTCACCTTGACAACTTCATGCTGCGGAGTTCTGTTTCATCCCATGGGGAGGTTTACTTTCTGTGTGGACTTCTGGTAATTTTAAAGACCCATTATAGAGTATGTTGTTTAAGTCCCATTATAGTGTATGTTCTTAATGAGCAAAATAACGAATAAACAACGTTTCAATTAAATTGTTACTTTGCGTGGGGGTATTTTTAATGACAGAGCAGTACAAAGCATACACTAAAGTGACAGGAGGGACACAGACAGTGGCCGAGCCGGGACTCGAACCCTCATCACCTGGTGCGCGCGTGGTCCAGATTTGGGAGCTTCGGTCGCTACACAAAACTCTGACACGCCTTTAGTTAGTTTGAATTAATGAGGTGTGTTTGTGATTCGGGGCCTCCAACCGTGACAGACTGAGGACTTGTTCATCTGTGTCCTCAGCTCAGCCAGTGACTTCAGGAAAAGGAGGAAGTCAGAACCAGCCACCCAGCAGACCAGACCAGCCAGCACCCTGACCACCAGCCAGAGCACCTCCAGCAGCCTGTCAGCACCAGCCAACCACCAGGGCCCAGCCTCCTGGCCGGCGGTCCCTTCTAGGAGCAGCAGTCGCAGCCACGGTCACCCAGTCTGGCCAGTGGAGCCCCCGAGAAGCTCCAGCCTGACCAACAGCCCGTCAGGGCCGACCACCAACGCCCACAGCCCAGCCTCCTGGCCTGGAGAGCCTCCCCGTAGCAGCAGTCTGAGCAGCAGTCTCAGCTCCCCAGGACGGACCTTCCAGCCCCCGCATGGCAGCCCTAACAGCAGGCACCAGCGCAAGCATGTAGTGAGCTCATCCTCTGGATCCCCCTCCAGAGTCAAAGGTAGGGACCAGAATCACACTTCTGAACCGCATCCTCCTACACAGCAAAAACTCAGGTCCTAAATCAACACCCTAGGTGTTAAATTAACACTCTCACTGTTGATATAGTTCCACTGGAACTATATAAACACTGGGGGTGTTGATTTAACACGTAGGGTGTTGATTTAACACTGGGGTAGTTGCTGTGTAAGTGAAGCTCATTCTGGCAGGCTTCTTAAATGTGCTTAGATTTATTTCTTTTCATTAAAAAGACTGTAGTGCAGTGGTCCTCAAACCCTTCCATGGAGGGCCTAGTGTATGCTGGTTTTTGGTCTTACCCTTCAATCAGAGCATAATTAGGACCTAGACTGCCAGGTGAGGGGAGATCCTAACCAATTAGTGAGCTACTCCATCAGGCTTGTACAAGGTAAAAGCGAAAACCTGCATACACTAGGCCCTCCATGGAAGGGTTTGAGGACCACTGCTGTAGTGCATGTATGTGCATTCATTCATGAGTACATTAGAGCAAAGTGTTATCTGAGTGCCATTTCCTCCATGTAGCTTACAACTAACTGCTAACTAACTATTGAATAGAAATTAAGTTCTTATGCTACCTGTTATCTATAATTGACTTTATAGTTTATTTCTCTTAACGGCCTTGTTTTTTCTTTGCGTTGCTCTCTAACCCCCTCTGTCATGATTACAGCTCAGCTCATAATGGCTTCATGTCAATCGTTCTGTCTTCTCATCTCTCTTTTACCACGCTGCTCTTGGATATACTGTACCTTAAGGTGGGGATATTAGCAATACAAACTCCACCCATTTCAGTTTCCCAGGTCCCAACCAAAATTCCTCACATTTTCCATGTCCCAGTGCGGAGCGTGTTGACTGTGTTGAGCCTCCTGAAGGTTCGGACAATAGCCCTGACGCGTGTCTGAAGAACGGCTGGCAAGTTCAGCTGCCGAGCCAGAACACTGAGGCCTGGAGCTCGGCGGAAGCACAGCCAGCCTCTCTCAAACTCAAGTCCTGGAGCTGCGATGACTTTCTGTCTGAAGATGTACTCCCGGACAGTTCTGGAGGCCCCCAGGTTCGCTCAGAGAGCGCAGACTTCCTGTCACTTGTCCAGCAGGAAGACATAGGTCAAAGC
Source organism: Umbra pygmaea (assembly GCA_016801145.1). Lineage (NCBI taxonomy): Eukaryota > Metazoa > Chordata > Actinopteri > Esociformes > Umbridae > Umbra > Umbra pygmaea. The sequence goes on along the minus strand of JACXGM010003905.1, from coordinate 36,481 downwards.
AATGGTGGAAGTCCTGTGAAGGACTGGCCTCGGCCCCGCTCAGCCCACGACACCCCCGGCTTCCTCAAGCTCTACAAGAAGATGCACCACATCAACAGGAAGGACCTCATAGGATCCCAACGCTCCCAGGTCATCTGCTCCGTCAAAGCCCGGATCCTGGAGTACGAGAGCGAGCTGCACAAGGACCGTCTGTCTGGCTGGAGGGGCCACAGTGAAGACGTGCCCCAGGACATGGTGCCCAACAGGATCTCCCAGTTCGAGAGCCTCATTCAGAAGTCCAAGTCCATGCCGAACCTAGGGGACGGGAGTGAGGCCACACCAAGGGGCCGGTCTGAGGTGGGGGACCGCCCCCAACGACGTTTCTCCATCGAGTCCCTGCTGGATGAGGACCCCCCAACTAGGAACCCCCCTGAGGGCAAGCCACACTACCCCAAGATTAATACGCGCCCCATCCAGAACTGTGTCCCCATCCACATCCAGATTACTGGGGACAACCACCAGATCTACCCCCAGAGACCGGCCTCCCAGCAGGACGCCTACTCAGACAGCGACTACGATGCCGTCCGGTCCGACCTTAGCGACTTCATCCAGATTGAGGGGTCTTCCTTCTGTAGCGAGAGCGACTACGACCGCTGCTCCCGGACGTCTTCCGAGAGCCCCTACGGATCGGGTCACCGCCACCGACAGCAGAACGGCCACCACCTGGTCAGTAACTGTAAAGGCAGTTGTCCTGCCTCCAACACGCGCTTCACCACCATGCTCAAACATGAGCGGGCCAGGCAGCTGGCAGTACAGGACCCAGATTCAGTCCAGTCCAAGCTGGCCTTCCTGGTGAGCCCGGTACCATTCAGGAGGAAGAGCGGCTCCCCTGCCCAGAGCCACAGACAGGCTGGCCCGGCTCGTGGTGTGGCCCCTTCCTGCTGTAAGAGCTCCATGTACGAGGTGCTGGACGAGGCCCTGAGGGACATCTATGAGCACATCCAGGCCAAGAGGAGGAGGGGCAGCCTACCCGACAACAGCATCCTCCACAGGCTACTGGCCGAGCTTCTGCCAGACATCCCAGAGAGGAGCTCGTCTCTCAGGGCCCTGTGCAGAGGGAGCCCCACCCCTGGTCTGCAGAGCCCAGAGCCGTCCTACCCCACCCAGCCCGATGGCATGCCCAGCCCAGCGTGCTACCAGGCTGAGTTCAGCACCCCCTCACACGCTGTTCGCTACGGTCACATGGACAACAACAGTGTTGGTGGAGAAGACTACGACCAAGGTGGATGGTCCTCATGTACTCGGCAACCCCCCCCCCCACCGTTCCTACCCCTGACCCGCGTCATTCTCACCCTATTGGTCATGTTGTAGTTCCATTTCATAGTCGTTTTCATTCATCTCAGTCGCCTGCACCATAACCATCTGTGTGTTGTCAGTGTTATGCTTGTGTCATGGTCTGCCAGTGGTTCCACCTCCCGGATAGTTCCGGAGGCATGACCACCCCCCCCCCCAGCAAGTCATCCAACCCCTTAAACTCTGTGTTTTGTTCATCCTTTCAGTATATTACTATTTTGTCATTATGGTGTTGGTCATTTTTCCAAAACATTTATTTTGCCATAACATTTGGTTTCTAAACATTTGTGTAAACATACAGCATGGGCTTGTTTGAGTAAGTGAGTGTCCAAGTGTGACGCTGTGTGTTTGTTGCTGCAGGCCCCCCCCTACCCTTTTCTGTAGAGATACAAACCGTGTTTGTGAGTGTGTGTGTGTGTTTGCTGTAGAGATGTGTGTGTGTGAAAGCTTCCGTTAATATAAATAGCAGGGGACATGTGACATGACAGCAGCAGAGGAGATCTAAAAGGGTTGGTGGGATGTTGGCAAGACACTGAGACAGATAGTGCTCTCGTATAAACGCGCGTCTGGTTTTCCTCAGAGGATAGATGGTATATTGATCGGCTGCTTTGAAGAATGTACTAGGATTATTTATCTCTGTATCCTGCCTGTGTTCTTGGCACAGCAAATAGAATTAGCCTGCTAATAGGAGTCTGAAATAACTAATAGATGTGAGGGTAATGACTGAATCTCCATTTACACGTCCACTGATCTAAGTACGCATGTTCTTTTTTACCAGATTTTTTGGCAGCCGTGCTCACCAACCCCTGAGCAGTACCTGAAGCTGAGCTGGTAGCAGGCGGGGAACTTTTCCTATGGGCTGCCTGCTGGATAGAAATGCTGTCATTAAGATGTTTTAAGTCATAGAGATGAGTGGTGCCAGTGACGGGTCCCAAATAGAACCGGTGTAATGAATTCGGGGCGTAAATCAAGTAAACTTTTACTGGAGAAACACCCAAGGACACGAAGAAACAGCAACAGATACATAGTAAAAATAAAGCATAAGCACGTATGGCCAATTCAGAACTCCCGCCGCACACTTTAGTCATTAGGCGGTGTCACTTTCGTGTGTTTTTTAGTGGGGTTTGCGTTTTAAACGGGGGGTTTTCACCATCTCGCGCACTTAGTTTTTTCGTAGATGCTTTCGGTGTCGCGTGGAAGACAGTGTGCTGTGATCAGTCAAAGCCGCACTCAGCTCTGGAGGTCTGGGCGAGGTGTGGAGGAGGTGTTGACATGACAACTGGTCTCTTACGTACTGTAGGTCATGTGAGACCTAGGCAATACAGTCTAGTACAGGACTGAGGTCTATAGACCTATGTTTGGGCTGTAAAGAATACTAGTACAGTGCTCTATATAAATCGGTGGGGGAATGTCTGTTTCCACATCACACCGTAGCTATGTTTTCTTTTTTCATCTAAATGATTTAGCTGTCAGTTTTTCCTCTCCTGCCCTCTCCATGGATTCCCGCCCTGCATGTTAAGTGTCTGTTCTACTGTTCCAGGCTGTTCCTCACAGTGGCCCTCTCTTACTCCCACAGGCCAAGAGCCCTCTAGGGGCCACTCCTATGCCGATGGGGCCCACCAAACTCTGCCAAGCCGGAGGACAACCCCTGAAGTTAGAGAGGTAAAAGCAACATGTTTGCTTCTGATTATAATCAACAAATGTACTGAACACCTGCATTTAAGCACTGCTAGAAAAATTCCACGTGTGACAGTCCTGTCCATGCCCTAAACAGAAACACCCTGCCAGAGCCATTTATGACTTCAAGGCACAGACAGCCAAGTAAGTATCGATCATCCAAAATAAAACAGGCTTTTCAGATGTATAGAACAGTGATAGATCTCTTAAAATGATGCGGTGGTGTTTTGCAGAGAGTTGACTTTCAAGAAGGGGGAGACGTTGTTCATCATCAGGCAGGTGGACAACAACTGGTACGAAGGAGAGTGCTGTGGGCTGGTGGGCATCTTCCCTGTTGCGTATGTGGAGGTTAGTGTCTGCTCTCCTCCTGGATGTCTAAGTGTGGGGTTTCAACGCACGTTTGTACGACGTACCGTTAAGGTGAACCCACAGCTCCTCCTTCTCTGTCTCCATCTGTAGAAGATCCCCCAGTCTCAGAAGCAGCTGCCAGCCAGACCTCCTCCGCCGGCCCAGGTCACGCACATCGGTGAGGCTGTGGCTCGCTACAACTTCAGTGCCGACACCAATGTGGAGCTCTCCCTGAGAAAGGTCTGTCCAACCGCTGAACTGTGATACGATACTCCTGACTGTGTCTGCAACCGACCGGACCTCTGCCTCTGTGTGACAGGGTGAGAGGGTGATTCTGCTGAGGCAGGTAGACCAGAACTGGTTTGAGGGTCGTATCCCAGACAGCACCAAGCAGGGCATCTTCCCCGTGTCCTACGTTGACGTTGTGCTCAACAAGTCTCTTCCTGAGAAGAGCCCCGTCCAGCGCTACAATGAACCCTCCTATTCTCCCCAGAACCAGTCCGCCGAGAGGAGGCACCCTGTGGGCTCAGCCAAGGTAAGACGAACACACAGATACCCACCCCCTGACCTTCATGTCTGCACACCACATTACAACCTATCTGTTATGTAGTGCACTACTTATAACAGAGCTCCATGGGCCATGCTTTGAAGTAGTGAATCAGGTAGGGAAGTTGAGGATGCAGAAAATATTTCCAACTGGTTTTTGCAATCTAGCATCAGATTATGTTTTTTATATGGCTTGTGTATATACTGTACATGACAACATTAGAGCCTGAATATACTGTACATGACAACATTAGAGCCTGAATATACTGTACATGACAACATTAGTGCCTGGATATACTGTACATGACAACATTAGTGCCTGGATATACTGTACATGACAACATTAGAGCCTGGATATACTGTACATGACAACATTAGAGCCTGGATATACTGTACATGACAACATTAGTGCCTGGATATACTGTACATGACAACATTAGTGCCTGGATATACTGTACATGACAACATTAGTGCCTGGATATACTGTACATGACAACATTAGAGCCTGGATATACTGTACATGACAACATTAGAGCCTGGATATACTGTACATGACAACATTAGAGCCTGGATATACTGTACATGACAACATTAGAGCCTGGATATACTGTACATGACAACATTAGAGCCTGGATATACTGTACATGACAACAGTAGGTTCTCTTCTCTATATTAGCCACAGTTTTGCCTGATAGAGAGGGTCTGTGACTCGTCTTTGAGGTGTAATTCCATTTGGGTCCTGCTCTGATATGATTATTGGTAACCATGTGCTTTCTTTACATCAAGGTGTTTACATCAGCAGTCAATTGATATGGTCAGACTTATCTAAACCTGTAAAACTAAAAGTGTACACACCCATAACACATCTGTTTAGATGACACATCTGTTTAGATGACACATCTGTGTAGATGACACATCTGTGTAGATGACACATCTGTGTAGATGACACATCCGTGTAGATGACACATCCGTGTAGATGACACATCCGTTTAGATGACACATCCGTTTAGATGACACATCCGTTTAGATGACACATCCGTTTAGATGACACATCCGTTTAGATGACACATCCGTTTAGATGACACATCCGTTTAGATGACACATCCGTTTAGATGACACATCCGTTTAGATGACACATCTGTTTAGATAACACACATAGTTGTATACGTCACACATTTTAATGACAAGCTGTGTAACACTATGTTGACATTAATTGTGGAAGCCGTATTTTCCATCATGGTTCCTAATAGAGATCTCTGTGGGTGGTCTAGCTACCAGCTGCTAGTCCAATAAGACATGCCAGGCACACTTCACATGTCAGTCATCCACAGATTGGGCGGCAACAAGGCAGGCCGGCTAGCCCTTATTTAATCCCTCTGTAAACCAGATCAAGCCTCTGGCTGGGGCACCTGCCACTTTATGATTCACAGACCAAACATTTTCAAAGCCATTTATCTCAGCCTTCCAAGTTACGTGACTGGAGTAGACTCAACGTGAGTTATTGAATGTAAGAAACAACAGATGTTTTTACTAGATTTTTACTATTTTCTACATTGTAGAAAAAGTCTCTTCTAGATATTGTTTTCCTTTAGTAGTGTTTTCTTTGAAGCAATTCAATCAAGAAGGTCTGATTCACGCAGCTTCGAGTGTGACAAATCTCTAAAGTAAATTTGGAGATGTGTCTGTTATTAGAACTCTGTGAAACATTTATTTGAGCTGTAAAATGAGGTGCAGTTATTTGCCGATTCTTGAGGCTGATTGCTCTAATAAACGTATCCTCTGCGGCCGAGGTAACCCTGGGTCATTCTTCAATGTGTTGGTTCTTGTCTTTTTTTTTTACAGATTTTTTGTTACTACATACATCCATATGTGTAATTTTATAATTGTGATGTCTTGCAAAAATATGGAAAATCCCTGAAGGTGTAGTTGTGTGAACTTGTACTGGTACTGTACATTCCCTTCAGTTTCTCCTCTGCTATGTGTTTCTGGACTGTCTCTCTCTGTACTGTCCCTCTCTGTACTGTCTCTCTTTGTACTGTCCCTCTCTGGTTCTCTCCCAAGCCTTCATCCACACACCCTCGCTTCTCCTCACCCTCCCCTTCCTTCAGGAAAGCCCGTCCCTCTCCCTTCCTGCCCCCCTCCCCCAGCGCCCAGAGGGCCCACCTTGAGGCCATCACCAATGACTGGATCAACCTGACCCTGGGCCTGTCCCCATACAGCACCCCAGCCCCCACTCCTCCCCCATACCCTAACAGCTGCCTGCTGGCTGACCTGGAAGCCCTCAGTGCCCTTGTGTCCCACCCCACCTACCCAGCCCCTGGCTGCCACACGTCATCCCCCTACCCAGACCCAAGTCTGGGGGACGTCCCCTCCAGGCAACGCAACCTCCCGCCGTCCTTCAGAGAGGGCCACTTCATCCCCATCACCTCCCCCAAGGCGACCATGTACCCCTGCTCCCCTGAGCCCAGCCCCTCCCCTCTACCCTCTCTCACCACCTCCGGTGGCACCTCCTTCACCTCCTCCCCCAGCTCCCCCATGTTTGGAAGCCCCAAGTACGGCAGCGTGGTGGACTTGTCTCAGAACGCCCCCAACATCAAGCCCGTGGTAGGCTCAGAGCAGGAGGAACAATCGTATGTCTTTTCAGACACAATTTCCCCATTGTCCACCTCTCCAAAGCTCTGCAGCCCAATCCAGCTGGCAGTGTATGAGCCGGGCGATTGCGCCTTTCACAGCGACCATCCACCGCAAACCTACCGCCCTTCCTACACAGACCCCCCGTTTAAATGCAAGGACAATTTAGAGCAAAATCAGTGTCGCTTTATAGAGAAAAACGTCCCCAGTAAAGAGATGACGCAGCTCATGGAGGACTCCGCTAAAGGTCAGGATGTGGACCACGAAGACGACCTCTGTGAGGAGCTGGTGTCCATCATTCAGGGCGGCGACCAATCCAAAAGGGACTTTGCTTTCCGGGAGGAGGGACAAAAGCCAAATGGGATGGAGGAGTTTCCCACACTCTTCATAGAGGAGGAGTCTGCTGACAGCAGAAAGATGAGCCCACGTCAAAACACCTTCACCGGTGTGTGTAGTGACGCGGTAGAACAGGACAAGGTAGCTACAGCCCTCCCTGTGTGACGTGCCTTTCGTCTGGTGTGACCCTAACCTAATGCTACTGTACACACATTAACCCTACATCACCTACAACTTACTTGAACTACTAAAATCTTTTTGGGGAGAACCCTAGCCTAAGGTGATTAGATGTCCCGGTTATCCGTCCGCATGACCCTGGGTAGAGTTAGTCCATGTTTTTGTTGGCATGTAAATGGTTAGAGCTACACCTGGAACTGCCCCCGGTTAGACCTGGAACTGCCCCCGGTTAGACCTGGAACTGCCCCCGGTTAGACCTGGAACTGCCCCCGGTTAGACCTGGAACTGCCCCCGGTTAGACCTGGAAATGTCCCCGGTAAGACCTGGAAATGTCCCCGGTTAGACCTGGAATTGCCACCAGTTAGACCTGGAAATATCTCCAGTTAGACCTGGAAATGTCTCCACCTGGAAATGTCCCCGGTAAGACCAAGAAATGTCCCCAGTTTGACATGGAAATGTCCTCTGACATGGAAATATGCTCAGACCTGGAAATGTCTCCGGTTAGACCTATAAATTTATCCAGTTAGACCTGGAAATGTCCCCAGTTAGACTTGGAAATACCGCCAGTTAGACCTGGAAATGTCTCTAGTTAGACCTGGAAATGTCCCCAGTTAGACCTGGAAATGTCTCCAGTTGGACCTGGAAATGTCTCCACCTGGAAATGTCTCCACCTCCACCTGGAAATGTCTCCACGTGGAAATGTCTCCACCTGGAAATGTCCCCAGTTAGACCTGGCTGGTGATATGTTAATGATCAGATGCTGTAGAAGATTTATCTGAATTGTAAAATCCTGTAAAATCCCTGTCCCAAACTCACATGATCCCTGATTTTGTGTGAGTTCAATCAGGGATGCATTGTTACCACTGCATCAAAAAGCCCATATACTTGAAGTCTTGCTTTACATCTACAATAAAGTTGAGGGGGGTGTCACTTTAGAAATCTGGTCACCTTACATTAGTACACACACGCTTGTTTTAACCAAACCGGATTTTCATGTGTGGTTGTTCTTGGCAAATAAAAGTAAACTAAGATTATTTATTTTTAGCCCTACTTCATCCAAATGTGAAGGATAGCAATGCTAACACATATATGAAAAGATCCATAGTAAATGCTAGCTGAACAATAACAAGTATATGCAAAATTAGCAGGATAGCCTATACTATGGGGTGTAACTGTACGCCTAACCCACGGTACGGTATGTATTGCAGTTTGAAGGTTACTTTCCATATGAGCAAAACAAAGGTTTCTTGACACAGACTAAAGGTTTTTTCACGAAAAGTGCATGTGTCATCTCGTTATCATAATCGCTTTCTATACATCTGAGATCAATAATAATAACAGGCAAGACTGACGTCTAGCAATATTAGAGTCTAGTTTTATCTGTAGATTAAGTGGAGGATTTTCCCAGGTTGATTCATCACCACCACTCACCATTGTACAATAGGTCTAAAGGCCGATTTATACCTCTGCGTCATAGGCATACGCCGTAGCTTACATCGTCATGAGCATTTATACTTCTGTGTCAGTGTCTGCATTGCGCTGCAATGCAATGAAATCAAGCCGACCAATCACAGATCTTGACGCCTAGTTTTTGGAGAGGTGCACGTCAGCTACAGCGTAGGGTACGGTGCCAGGCAGAGGCGTCATGCCCATTGCACGTGTCCCCTCAGGTTTTTGAGCCGAGTGGATTTTCTTTTTAATATCTGTATTTGTGGGCACATGTTTGCGTGTGTTGTGCACACTGTGCCCCCTTAAAAAAAATAGGTGCATGACACTTCTGGCGCTGGGTACAGCGTAGGCAACCAGCTATATGTAAATATTTTTTCATATCAAGCTAATTTTCTAAGAAGCATTAAAGATACAATAGCTAGCCATTTATTTATAATTTAATGTTTTTTGTGTATTCGGGTTCATGTGCAAACCGCGAATAACACCCTGTACTGTACAGTGCAGTTACGAAAATGTGACCTGCTGCCACCTATATCTGGGCTTATGGTCACAAAAGTCAAAAATGTATTTTTTTTTACGCTTTATAAAAGTACAGGTTCAGAGCATTCAAATGGTCTGTCATCCATTGGAATTAAAGGAACATCTGGAAAGCTATGATGGTTCACAGGTTGATACTTTGAATTGTAATACTGAGAAATTCAAAGATTAGCCAAAAACCTCACCCCAAACAGAGATCTCCATTCAAGATAGTTCAAACCTTCCTAAGCCTTTACCCCACCTATCTTGCCCCGGAATGACAGTAACTGTCAACTGTAACTCACAGGGGAACAGTACTACAAAGTACTTACAGTATGTTACTTAATGTAAGTCGCTCTTTTTTATCAGTTCAGGCACCATTTAGGCACTGGCACCATTTTAAAAGTTAAAAAAAGACACCCAAACCTATATAAGAGCCTCTGCTAAAGTAAATGGCATATACTGTAGTTCAGCAGACTGAACTGATTATTTCTTATTTAATAACCATTCATAACATCAGACCGAACCTGACTAAGACTCTGCCCCTTATTTACCGATATGTCTTTTTGTGTCTGACACTACAAACCAGCTACCAACTACCATTTTGGTTTTGTGGAAACAGTAGGCCATAAATAACAGTACAAACATACAGGTAACAGACAAGTAAAAGTTAGCTAAATACTGTAAATATAGTGTTTTGGATGTGTTTGTTATTCCTAGTGTTTGATAAGCAGGTATTTGTAACGTTCTGAAAACGCTTCAGGTAGTTCAAAACGTATTTGTTTGATAACATAAAGGCAATATGAATATGACATTGTTATCAGAAAGTGGAAGTTACCTCTATAAATGAATGAAGGCCTCGCGGCACACTAAACGTCATAAAAGAGTTCCTTTTCATTTTATTTCGAATCACAAAATACCAGTAGTATTCCAATACAACTTTCTCCGACTGATTTTAGTTTTAGTTTTTCCTTTATTTTACCAAGCAAGTTGACTGAGAACACTTTGTTATTTGCTGCAATGGCCTGGGGGAAGGGAGGGAGAGGAGGGGGAGAGGGGAATGAATTAGCCAATTGAGAGATAGGGATGATATGAGGTATGAGGGACAGAATGGAAATTTGTCCAGGACACCGTGATTAACACCCCTAGTCTTACAAATTGTGCCATGGGATCTTTAGTGACCACAGAGAGTCAAGAAACCCATTTTAACATCTCATCCAAAAGACCGCACCCTACGCAGGGCAGATGTCCATGGGATTGATCATTAGACCAGAGGGAAGAGTGCCCCCTACTGGCCCTTCAACACCACTTACAGCAGCACTGGTCTCCCATTAAAACCCAAGCCCAGACATAAACCCGTTTGACCCAACCCTGCTTAGCTTTATAAGCAAACCAGCAGTGCCATAGAGGGATCAATGCTGCTGACCGTTGTTTACAGCTATGTTTGTTGTTGAACAGATGTTCACAAAACTTTTACTCCATCTTTTTGTTATAGATTGCTATTACTGGACATTTGTCTGATTCGAAAAGTTAGTAGAATTAGTCTGTCACAACAACACAGTTTATCTCTGTTTCTTTAACATCCATGTCCAGTTTGACTTTCTCCATGGCTATATTTTCAGCAGTTCGCTTGGCAAATGAATGTAAAGGAACACGCAACAGCAACCAATCAGGGGGGTTTCTGTGTGGGCACTGTTTTTCTATTGTTATACCAGGGACTTTTATGTAACTTAACATATCTACAGAACACGGACTGTTTTTTTACTTACTCTAAAATAAAGGTTTACATGTTAAAGATTTCATTAATTGAAAATAATTTTCACCAAAATGAGTTGGTTGTGGTTTTTTAGTTTCCTGAAAAGTTTGCATGCGCGTCAAATTTCTATATGGTAGGTTGCGGGTCACAAATACGGACATACAGTGTAAGCTGGTATGTGTGTTTGGTCTTCTGTCACCAGGCGGATGTTTCTCAGTGTGCCCCAGCTCCCATTCACCCCACCCTTCTTACATCAGCCTCACCAAAAGCCTTGTCTCCCCCCGTCTCCCCCTGCATCACCCCTCCACTAGTGGGAGTGCTAGACTCTCCCCTTTCCTACAACAAACAGTACCCCTGCCCGGAGCTTCGGTCCCCCAAGGTCAAGGTAAAGCCTGTGTGACAATATGTCAACATTTTAACTCGCCGAATTCTCCTCACAAATGTTAATATACTGTAACATCTACTCTATATTAATTTAAATTATAAATAATCTCTATGCTACTAAATCATAACATACACTTAATATTATACTATAGCATAACATACACTCCTACTATGGTACTCCTTTTAAATGATAACATACCAAAACATATTTTCTGTCAACTCATACTCTAACTTATTGTGCGTCTACTAATCTGGCACAATCTTCATGGTTTTAATTAGGCTATTTAATATTGTCATCTTTGGTCTACAGTGCAAACAATACGCCATAATGACAATGTGAAGGAAGAGTGTTTGAAATCTTAGCAAATTTATAAAAAATAAAAAACAAAAACAGCACATGTACGTAAGTATTCACAGCCTCTGCTCAATACTTTGTTGAAGCACCTTTGGCAGCATTTACAGCCTCAAGTCTTTTTGAGTATGATGCTACAAGCTTGCCACACTTATTTTCGGCAGTTTTTCCCATTTCTCTCTGCAGGACCTCTCAAGCTCCATCAGGTTGGATGGGGAGCGTCGGTGCACAGCCATTTTCAGATCTCTCCAGAGATGTTCAATCAGGTTAAATTCTGGGCTCTGGCTGGGCCACTCAAGGACATTCACAGAGATGTCCTGTTGCCACTCCTTTGTTATCTTGGCTGTGTGCTTAGGGTCGGTGTCCTTTTGGAAGATGAACCTTTGCCCTAGTCTGAGGTCCAGAGTGCTCTAGAGAAGGTTTTCAGCAAGGATGTCTCTGTACATTGCTGCATTCATCTTTCTCTCGATCCTGACTAGTCTCCCAGTTCCTGCAGCTGAAAAAAACATGTCCACAGCATGATGCTGCCACCACCATGCTTCACTGTAGGGATGGTATTGGCCAGGTGATGAGCAGTGTCCTCCAAATATGACGCTCGCCATTCAGGCCATAGAGTTCAATCTTTGTTTCATCAAACCAGATTATTTTGTTTCTCATGGTCTTGGAGTCCTTCAAGTGCCTTTTGGCAAACTCCAGACAGGCTCTCATGTGCCTTTTTACTGAGGAGTGGCTTCCGTCTGGCCACTCTACCATACAGCCCTGATTAGTGGAGTGCTGCAGAGATGGTTGTTCTTCTGGAAGGTTCTTATCTCTCCACAGAGAAAGGCTGGAGCTCTGTCAGAGTGACCATCGGGTTCTTGGTCACCTCCCTGGCTAAGGCCCTTCTCCCCCGATTGCTCAGTTTGGCCGGGTGGCCAGCTCTAGGAAGTGACAGATAATTCCTTGGACTTCATGGTTTGGTTTGTGCTCTGACATGCACTGTTAACTGTGAGACCTTATATAAACAGGTGTGTGCCTTTCCAAATCATGTCCAATCAACAAAATTTACCACAAGTGGACTCCAATCAGGTTGTGGAAACATCTCAAGGATGATCAGTGGAAAGAAGATGCACCTGAGCTCAATTTTGAGTGTCATGGCAAAAGGCTGTGAATACTTATGTATTTTTTCAAACACACTTTATTCACATTTTTATTATGGGGTGTTGTAGAATTTTGTGGAAAATAATTAATTTAATCAATTTCGGAACAAGGGTGTAACATAACAAAATGGGGAAAAAAGTGAAACGCTGTGAATACTTTCCGGATACACTGTATACTAATGTTGGTTCCATTGTAGTACTAGATATGGTAGTAGATACAGTATTAGGTACAGTACTAGATATAGTACTGGATACAGTGCTAGATACAGTAGTTAAATTATTAGCTAATGTGCAGATAAATGATTCACTGTATGTTATGTAACAAATCTTAAAACAGATTCAATCCTATGAAATTGTATTGAAGATCATATATAATTAGTTCCAATGTCCTTGACCGTTTATGCTCCTTCAGCAAATAGTGGCGATCAGCTATTCACCATTGAGGATTAAACACACACAGTTAATAATGACATATAGATGTACAGAAATAGACCTTTTATGATAGATATGGTACCACAGTTGTTGCCTTTATGGATATCCTTAGGTTTGTTCCTTTGTGTTTGCGTGTTTGTGTGTGTTTGTGCATCTCTAAGAGATGACAGCGTGTGTTTGAGGACTTCTGTCTAATCTGTATCTGCTACTATTGTCTGATGTGTGTCTACTACTCCTGTCTGATCATTATCTGCCACTCATGTCTGGTGTGTATCTGCCACTCCTGTCTGATCTGTCTGATCTGTTTCTGCTACTCCTGTCTGATCTGATTCTGCTACTCCTGTCTGATCTGTTTCTGCTACTCCTGTCTGATCTGTATCTGCTACTCCTGTCTGATCTGTTTCTGCTACTCCTGTCTGATCTGTTTCTGCTACTCCTGTCTGATATGTATTTGCTACTCCTGTCTGATATGTATCTGCTACTCCTGTCTGATCTGTATCTGCTACTCCTGTCTGATATGTATTTGCTACTCCTGTCTGATCTGTATCTGCTACTCCTGTCTGATGTGTATCTGCTTCTCCTGCCTGATGTGTATCTTCTACTACTGTCTAAACTGTATCTGCTTCTCCTGTCTGCAGGTGCAATTATTTCAAGACTCAGCTTCCCCTAAAATGTCAAAAGATTTATGGTCAAATTTGTACTATTGTGTTAACATTGTATTGATTAATTTTCATTAGATTGTTTGTTCGTTTTTTCATTAGATCTTTCGTTCGTTTTTCATTAGATCGTTTGTTCGTTCGTTCAGTCATTCATTCACACAGTAGGCTAGGCTGATGTTGAAGGGGTGAACTAGCCAGCTAAAAACTGCACACGATGGCAGACAATGCTAAAATTGTCGACCTGATTTTGGCAAAGCCATTTGAAAGTCTTCCTTAGGAGGAGAAACTTAGAATTTAACAGCAGGGCAGATCATTACCTATGATTGATTTAGTGCAAAAGATAGGACAAAGTAACAGGTCTTTTCAGCTCTCCTGGGTCACAGAACACGTGAGGAAACTGAAGGATTTTGAGTTTGTGTTGATGTTGTACACATGAACAAATCTTCTCTGAGACTGATGTGGTCTTTGATATTGTCCAGCAGAGAGCTATGGATGTTCTTTACTGCAAGAAAATAATTGAGTCTCTTCTTGCATTTGTCAAAGAGATGAGGTCAGAGGGGGCTTTCCAAGGTGTTTATGCCAAAGCAGCTGATCTCACATCAGACTAACAAGATGAGCCCATGAGAAAGCGCCGTCTGACCCAATTGCAGGATCCCCAAGCGCGCTACAGAAATCTGTATATGGCCATACTTGATAACATCTTGGAGCAGATTCATCAACGTTTTTCAAATTTGGAAAGTATGCTCTTCTTAGAAATAGTCAATTCAGGGAAATTTGATGATGTGAGAAAAGATTTTCCAGAGGAGGCCATTCAAAGTGTCCTGAAAAGTTATGGCCATCATGACTTTGATACAGGGAGACTGAGAAGGTATCTGTACTCCTGTAAGATGTGTATCTGCTACTCCTGTAAGATGTGTATCTGCTACTCCTGTAAGATGTGTATCTGCTACTCCTGTCTGATGTGTATCTGCTACTCGTGTCTGATTTGTATCTGCTTCTCCTGTCTGATTTGTATCTGCTTCTCCTGTCTGATCTGAATCTGCTACTCCTGTCTGATCTGAATCTGCTAATCCTGCCTGATGTGTATCTACTACTCCCATATGATCTGTATCTGCTACTCCTGTCTGATATGTTTCTACTACTCCTGTCTGATCTGTATCTACTAATTCTATTTGGTGTGTATCTGCTACAGTATTCCTGTCTGATCTGTTTTTACTACTCCTGTCTGATCTGTATCTGCTAATTCTATTTGGTGTGTATCTGCTACAGTATTCCTGTCTGATCTGTATCTGCTACTCCTGTCTGATCTGTATATGCTACCTCTTGTCTGATGTGTATCTGCTCTGGTGGTGGTTGTTTCAGCCAGCCAGGCGTGAGGTTGCTGTTGTGGGTAAACCCCCCCGTAGCCCTGTGATGTCTAGGAGGTCCTGCGGCTCACCCAATAGAGCCCAGAGTTATTCACCATCTCATAGGGTATGGCTACTAAAAGCTATGCATCCTGCGTGATATTGTTGCATGATTGGGTTATTAGGAGTCCATGTATTATTTTTATTAGTCAATATTTCATCAATATAACTACCATATATTGTTGTGTAAATACAATACTATGGCACAAAAAACAACCTTTATAAAATAGAGACATAACTTGGAGTGGACAGATGTAAACAAGTGCTTGCTGTTAACAATAGTGTGCTAACGTTGTAAAATGCAGGGCTTTTTTCTGCTTTACTGCCTGATCCTCGGTGTTGTGTGCAATGTGGAATAACAAATCCTTGTTTGTGGCTGATTTTCAGACAATGGGTCCCTGTTTCTCTATGGTTTAAGGGTCCAAAATGGCACCCTATTCCATATAGATCCCTGGTCAAAGCTAGTGCACCACAAAGGGAATAGTATGCCATAGGACAAAAAGACTTAGTGTCTGGTTCGTGAAGTGTGCTCTCTTGGCAGCATTGTTTGTGATTTTGCTGTGTGCCCTTCTGACCAACTGACAGTTTTAGTCAGCAGGATGGAACGGAGTCATATCCTGGTCGACCCAGAAGTGTCTATCCAGTGTCAAAGGAAAACACTCTGGGACATGCACGGCTTGCCAGAATGGTTTACGTTTGTTTGTATTTTTCCTCATTGTCTTGTAGTTGCAAGAGCACAGGCCGGTTATCAGACCATGCTTCTGTAGGACTGTGTGCTGTGAAATAGATAGAAGTTGGGAATTCATTTTAGGAGCTGAAATGCTTGTTTGGTTTTTGTCTGAGGGATGTTGAGCAGTTTTATCTGTGTAGACATCATAAACCCTGTGTACCTCACATGGACACAAAGGGCAACTCAAGATCTCCTTCATTCAGGTACAGTCAGCATTTTGTCTGCATTTTGTCAACATTGTGGTTGCAGTGTGTTTGTTGCACATTAAGGCAGCCATGGCGTTGTGTTGGTTTTGGCATATTGATACTCCAGGGATGCTTGCAGATGTGTGACACTGCCTGTCTTCTCTCCTCAGAGGCCAGCATTTACCCAAGATACCCTGAACTGTGGTGGAGAACCGTGAGTTTCTTCTATTTATCGCAAAAAAAATTAATCTTAAAGAAACACTCTAGACTCCTAAACACCCTAAAATCGTTGTGTCGGTCATGTTTCCGAAACTTAAAACACTCAGTCACTAAAAACAGTTCATTCTCAGTTTATTCTGTAGTTCCCGACTCGGCTATCATAAGTGACCCATGTAACGTTTTTTCAACTACAGGTAGATTCAGCGGAGGCATTCAGTTGACCAGTCGACTCGATTCAACGATCAACTCGATTCAAAACTAACATTTTGTAGTTTCAAAGATATTGCAGTGACATCACTGGCCACTTTTCAGGACACTTATGGTGGCCAAGTTTGGAAATACAGAACATGATGTTTTTAGTGACTGTCGTGTTGGAGGTGATTCGGGAACTAGAATGTTAAGCAGCTTCTTTGAACTGTCACTGATAGGAGTTCTTCTGTCGTGTAGATTCTTGGTCCTGTATAACTACGCTCCTCGTAACGAAGATGAGCTCGAGCTCAAAGAAGGAGACGTTGTTGATGTAATGGAGAAGTGCGATGATGGGTGGTTTGTAGGTAGGCCCGGCATTGCATTTATTCCCTCTATTAATATTTTTGAAATGATACAAATGTGTGTAAAACAGTATTAGTTTTGTCAGCTAGTTTAGTCTTACTTAGTATGAGTTTTATTAGTATACAAAAACTTGGGACGTCAGAAGCTAAATTGAAATCATTTAAATAAGTTTCCTTATTTTAGTATTTTCAATTGCTTCATATAAAAAAAATATTTGGGTAATCATTTATTACCATTATGTGCATCTGATAGCCTAATCCAACAACATAAGACATGTTATAATACACTGATAAAAACTAAAAAGACTAACATTACTAAAAAGCTGCCAGAATGGAATTCCCTGGACAATAAAATAATTTTGTAGGAGCTCTGCCTGTCCCAACACTGTGATTCATACTGTATAATGTAGATGTTGTACTACTAAGCTGCCACCAGAGTGCAGTCCTGGGCTTGAATTCAGACAAAACATAATGCGTTACCACACATACTTGGAACAAATAGGATAGTATAAGTTGATAATATATACAGTAAATATTTACTTGAATATTGTTATGTTTCTTATATTTTAAGGCACATCCAGAAGAAACAAGTTTTTTGGAACATTTCCTGGAAACTACGTGAAGCGGCTATAACCTTTTCCTAAAGACTTCTCATGATCCCCCACATAACTGCAGGCGTCGTAGAGTAGTGGGTGAATAACCAATATATTCAGACCACACATTTTACACCAAAAACATTACCTTCAGCTATGACTAGCCATTCTCATGAAAGACAACAATTCCAGCACAGCACTCAAGTACCACGTGTTCCCGTCAAAAGAAAGAAGTGACAATAAATAATTTATGATGGAGGGAAGAAGATATTTACTCAGTGGCCTTGAAGGGATAACTTTGCAAGTATGTTTTAATGGGTGTTTGAACCATATTTTATTATACAATTCTCTGACTGACAGGATGATGTCTCAAGAGGATGTAACCAATGAGGTTGCAAGAAGATTTGGTTGGATTAGTGTGAGAGCAAATTACAATGAAGGGCTGCCTTGTAGACAAATGGGTAATGAATTAAACAAGTGCCCTATCTACCATTTATTTATTTATACGTACATTAAAAGTTTATATATTTTTTCTTGTTCTAATCAATACAGTTATTGATTTTGCTATCGACATTAGGAGTAAGTGTTGTTAAACTGGAGAACCTTGGAGAGTGGTTGCTTTCTTGCTTCACACAGAGTACTCAGGCAGGCATGCAAGTAGTTGTGTTGTGTTTTATACCTGGTAAACACATCTGTTAACACATGGCTATAGACAGAGAGGTGGTGGGTTTTATACCCGGTAAACACATCAGTTAACATATGGCTATAGACAGTGTTGTTGGGTTTTATAGCCGGTAAACACATAAGTAAACATATGTCTTTAGACAGAGTGTTGCTGTGTTTTATACCTGGTAAACACATCAGTTAACATTTGGCTTTAGACAGGTTTGCTGGTCTGGCAATATGCATATTGTTAGTGCATTATTCAGGCAGTTGTGTCGAACTGGACTTAATATTTAATTACTTGTTTGTATGTTTGTTTGTTTTTGTTTTTTTTCCTCTTCAGACATTCCTATAAGTATTAATAAAAGGAAACAGAAGACATGTATGTAATTGAACAATATTAAAATATGTCTTCTTTACTAGAGTAGAGTGATAAAGAATGTCAAAATGGTATACCAATTTCTCTGTATTAAGCCCTGCATGGCAGCAGTTATTTATTCAATGGGCTTGTGCCAGTTAAAGTAGTGTGGCACTAGACATGAGATATTACATGTTTGAGTGAAATTAAGGTCAAAATTGTCCTTTTAAGAATGTTGTTTAATATATGACAATTTTACAATATTGTTCTTATTGAAAACTGTTAATTTAGAATTATTTATAATGATTTAGATTTCTTAGGGACAACTCACCTGACACAAATTGGAACAAGTGTTAAACATATTTTACTTAATTTACTTACTGTCTTGATTTATTCAGCTTATTCTAAATCAGCTTCTGATTTATGCAAAAACATTCTGTTTCACCATGTACTTGCCTTTAAGTTTGAGAACACACAGAAACATACTAACTACAATGATTTCTAGTGATGCTGATATTGTTGATGATGATGTAAAAAAATGTCATCATGCAACTTTGTGGTCATTACTGCCTAAGCTCACTATACAGTAAAGTCTGCTGGGTTTTGTATGTATGTCTTGTACAGTAAATGTCCCTGTGATAAAAAAAAGTCTGCCTCTGTCATTCAGTACATTTTCACATGTATTACAATTTCTTACATTTGTTTTTAAAGGACATATATGCCCATAGTGTTGCATACTTGTACAAACTGGCATTTGGTCAAGAAATAATGTAATGGAAACCTTTAGCTGTACCAGCAAAGAACATTGACATCTGAAATGTAATGGGACAGTAAATTAGTACTCCAACAGGAAATAATAAATACACATTGAACTGTTATTATGGTAATCAATGAGCTACATCAAGGAGGTATAGTTAAAGGAATTCAGAGATAGGCTGAAATTGTTATGGCCCTGTCTGTTAGAGCATCGTCAAAGAACACAGCAACATGAAAAACACTGGCACCATCAAGAATGACATGTCGGTTTGTCTAATCTGTTATTGTTTAGCAAATAAATTATGTCTGACTTGCAATTTGGTAAATTTAATTTTCCTCTTTGTGCACATTGTTTGATGATTTTAGTTTTGTATATTATTGTTTTAGGATTTTAATCATACATTTGTATTTTTAACCTTTACAATCAAATGTACTTTATTTCCAGTATTGTAGCTTGGTTTTTCCAACTCCCCCTACTATTGACTTTTTAAATAAATGTGGAACCAGGCCTTATCCTATGTCCCACTCTGGTAGCTTCTGGTTCTAACCTCACAGCCTACCTACTTAACGAAGAGCCCTGACAAAGGCTCTGGTCACAACGTGTCCTCGAGTTGGCTCAGCCGCCTCCATGGCAACATGCATAAATAGCCATTCGCCCAGGACAGGCCATGGTTTTTTATAGTTACAATCCTGGAGCTAGGAGGAGGCCGGCCGCTGGATTTCCTCTCAGGAGAATACCCCTGGTGCCATATCAAAACAAAGCAGGGGTGGACTACTTAATGTCAATTTTTTTTAATTGTGCTTTCTTATGATTTGTAAATATTTTATTATAGGTGATTATTAATGTTTTCAGAAAAGTCCTTCAAACTTTGAACTGGCTCTCTCAAGGGAACACCCGAGACCCCTAAACACCTCAGACACATTGTGCCGGTCATGTTTATGTCACAAACAAAAAAACAAATTTTCAGCGCGTTCGGTAATCCAGAACTTGGCAACTGTAAGTTTTCCGAAATCCTTTGGTGACATCACTGCAACATTTTCAAAAATACATCTAGATTTAGGAGATGCGTTTGGTTGACTTCCTGATATTTATTTGTCCCATTTTGTTCTCATTTTGTTCTCAGGTTTTTGGAAAACGTACGGTGGCCAAGTTGGGAATTACCGAACGCACTGAGGTGTTTTTAGTGACTGTTGTGTTGGACACGTGACCGGCACAATGATTTTGAGCTGTTTAGGGGTCTGGAGTAATCCTTTAAAAGATAACATTTTACACTTTCAAATCAAGATCG
Organism: Umbra pygmaea; assembly: GCA_016801145.1. Lineage (NCBI taxonomy): Eukaryota > Metazoa > Chordata > Actinopteri > Esociformes > Umbridae > Umbra > Umbra pygmaea. The sequence goes on along the minus strand of JACXGM010003905.1, from coordinate 15,997 downwards.
TTAACTCAGAAAGTGATTTCCAATTGTGAACACATCAGAGGTTTGTTTATTTGTCTTGGGAAGAATGATAAGAGTAAGACTAAAGGAGTGAGATAATAAAACAGAGATAAACAGACTGCTGGTTGGCCAACAGGCCTGCTGGGAAAGGATAAGGCTCTTGTGGGTTTCATCCAGCTCATTACGTAATGAAGGCCTGCATAATCTCTAGGGCTCAACCAGCTTCCCCAAATAAGGGGGCAAGATGTCAAAGCATTTAGGACCAGTTAAAATGGGTGATTTCTGAGGGATTTCTTTAGCTTTCTGAGAGAAAAGTAGAGACTGAAGGTCTATAGTAAATTAACTGTGAAAACATTGAAAACATCTTTCTTCAAAGAATATCCACTTTAATCAAGGACCAGGCGCTCATCAAAAAACTTAAGAATTTTCAAGTTTAAACCTGTTTTAATCTAAGCAAATAAAACACCTTGTCTTCTCATGCACGTCTTTGGATAATTAAAATATGATCTTGCACGCTTTGTAGTGCACCCCTTTCATAATGAATCCAGACTCAGGTTGAGTTAATAATACATCTACGTTTCAGTAAGCCCCCCAATGCCTGGGGCCTCAGTATTCAGACTCCTATGTTTACATTCCTAGCTTGTGGAACTACTGCAGAGTGCCATGGCAGACGGCTGTTGTCAGCTCCAGAGCCAGGTCTATCTGTCCGCCACATGGGTCTAAATGTCTCTGCGTCATTGTCATATTTCACTGCTTCTGTATTTGGGCACTGGTTTGTCCGGCTGACTGATAGGGCAGGGTCGTCACACAAGTGTCTGTCCAGGACAGGACAACGAGAGTAGACATTAAGTAAGCATGAGAAGGGTGATTGACGAAACACTCGTGAGAGTTTGAAAGTGTGTGTGTGTGTGCGTGCGCGTGTGTGTGTGAGACAGAGAAACTGAGAGAAAGTTCTAACACTGCCTCTGAGGTCCTCAGACAGCTGGATGACCTCACTTTGCGGGCGGGGCATCCTACCCCTACCATGCGAAGCGGTTTGTTAAAAGCCTCATGCCCGGACAGTGACAGAAGAGGCAGAGCGGTGTGCGTGCGTACGGCAAGGAGATTAACCTGCCACAGCCTGCTGCTCTACCAGACACAGGAAGACAACTAGGGACAGAATGCCCCAGAACGTGGTCCTGGAGGGGCCTGCCCCCTGGGGATTCAGACTGGCTGGAGGGAAGGACTTTAAGCAGCCTCTGACCATCACCAGGGTGAGTCACCACTGACCATTTTGCTCCTGCCATTAACCTCTTTCTTAGAAATGCTTAACTTCCATTGTGTCCATTGCTAAGTACTGGATTAACATCTGTGGTATATCCGAAGCAACACTTTAAAACGCTTATCATATCAAACCTCGTCTGTGAGGAGTTTGTGAAGGCTTCAGGCTGGCAGCAGTTATGTTTGTGAAGGCTTCAGGCTGGCAGCAGTTATGTTTGAGAAGGCTTCAGGCTGGCAGCAGTTATGTTTGTGAAGGCTTCAGGCTGGCAGCAGTTATGTTTGAGAAGGCTTCAGGCTGGCAGCAGTTATGTTTGAGAAGGCTTCAAGCTGGCAGCAGTTATGTTTGTGAAGGCTTCAGGCTGGCAGCAGTTATGTTTGAGAAGGCTTCAGGCTGGCAGCAGTTGCCGTGATTCCTTTGTGAATCAGAGTTAATCCTGTCATCCTCACTGCACTACATATAAGGATCTGGGATGCAGCACATTATGACACACTATTCCCTGTATAGTGTCCTCCTCTGGACCAGCTCTCTATAAAAATAGTCCTATAAAGAGAATAAGAGGCCATTTGGGAGTTCATAAGGCATGTGTGCTGTGGGGCTGTGCTTTAGTGGCTAGGTATCTGTGGCATTTGTCTGGTTGTCTAGTATACCACCCAGGGGCTCTCAGTCACACCTGTCACAGACAGAAAGAGCAGACGTTCTTAACATTCAGATGTCTGAAGAAATTACAACTTACGAGAGATCTATTTTATTTATTTTTTGCTCTTTGTTTGTCTTTTTTATGTTAAAAAGCAGAATTTGCTCGTATGAACACTGTGGGTGTTCCACAGCTAAAGAATGCTGTGGGCTACACTGGTCATACTGGGTGAATGCCAGTAGTCTGATTAGCCACTTTCTCGAGACCAGCTCATATTCCTTTTGAGTATTGCATCGTAATCAGTGGCACTTCTGAAAAGTGGCTGGCCACACAGTACATCACAATTTAACAACATGATGTGGAATTTTGTTTACTAAATATGAGAGTTTAAAACTGAGATTTTCCCTACACCGTTACTTTAAAAGTCACGTCATCCTCATTAGAGTACACACTAATTAAATCTTGGAGAATACTTCTAGCATTCCTTCTGAATGTATTATCCTGTCAAACTTCTTCTAGTCAGGACTGAAGGTATATAGTCCCACCCAGCTTGGAATCCATATTTGATCAAATAATGATTTGAGATGATCCAGACCTAAACCTAAATAAACAGGACCTGAAACAAACTTCTTACGCTCAAAAAAGTAACTGAATACTTTAGGTTTAAAGAGTGGGCCAAAATGTATTCACACTTGTGTAAGATAGATATTTCTACATCATTTTGTGGAAGATCTCCTCTTGAGTGCCTTTAAACAAGTTAAACCCACATTCCTATTTGACACAATGAGCCCCGTTGGTAAAGATGTAAAGGCTTAGACATGAGGAGACAGGACTGCTACAGTCTCTGGGTCCTAAAGTCATGGTGTTTATCTGTTCACTAATCTCAAAACATCACGGTTGATGCCTACATCTAAACAGGAAACAGGTGTTCCAGTATGTTATAAAACAGTCTGCTTCTGTTTTCCATTATGCCAATATACTGTATGTCTGCTTTTCTGTTCTAACAATGTATGGTTATGACTACTATAACTGATAGTTATGACTTCCATAAGGATGATAATGTTTAAATATTATCAGTGCTAATGTGAGTCATGTGTATTCCTGTGTTAGTATCTGACGTTTTGGAATGGGCGGCACACATTCCCGTGTCATAGCCGTTCCTCTGTCAGATGTGTAAACAGGCACTGTGCTCCAACAAGACTTTATTTATACATTCAAAGCAGCACAAATCGGAATGTGCCTTCTAGCGTAGTGCCATGGGAGCCATCGGATGTTCACTCATTGTACCCATTTTAAATCTGACAGGGGCCTTCTCTTAGCAATTATATACGATTGAATCTCACTCAATACTACCAGATGTATTTACGAGTATGCCCCATGTTACCTGGTTAAGATGACTGTGATATACAAAATACTGTGGCATATAATAGTCAAGGTACTGTATGTTGTTCATACTGTTTATGGTTTTTAGGCAGTTGACCATATTTCCAAGGATTGGAGAAATACATGTACACAACGTATCTCCAGTTCTATCACGTTGCACTTTCATGTCTTACTATTACCGGTATGTTGGTCCTTAATGTTTTACTATTGCGTTGGTCTTCATCGTAATCACATTACTGAAGTTAAGGTTAGGAGTAACGTTACAAAAACAGACATTAACAAATTGACTGCCTCACCCTGGAATAATTTTTTATTTATTTATAACACAACTCTCCATGCGAACAGGAAGGCCAAACTGTGTAACAAGTTGCTCGTATGTATGAATATACAGTATCCGCAGGATGTAGAAATATATCATAAACACAGCACGTTAGGTATAATGGAGTATATCATAATATATATCATAATGAAAAGGGGAACTACTAAATCGGGAGCAAATTTGAGAAGCAGGGTAATCAGTTGATAATCATTTGGTGGTCTTGCTTACCTATCTCAGGGCTTGTGGGTGGAAGCTGTGCAAGTTCTTTTGGTTGTAGAGCTGAAACACTGGAAGCATATGCCAACCTGCCATGCAATAGTACAGAGAATAGTGATTGGCTGTGTGTGACTGTAGTAATTGACTATTTTTAGAGCCTTCCTCTGACACTGCCTGGTCTACAGCTCTTGACAGGGAGTGATGAACACGGTCATTTTTACCACCCTTTGAAGTAATTGAGAGCTGTGCAGCTGCCATTCCAAGCTGTGACGTAGCCTTTAAGGTGCTCTCAATGCTGCAGCTGTAGAACCTTTTTGAGGATATTATGGTTGGAGAGAGGGTGTAACGAATGGGAGGGGGGGAGACAGTGGGGAGATCTATGCTCGGAGACACGGTGGATGCCACCGTTAGATCGGCTGGCTGTCAACAGTGTAGAACCTTATCCCTACTGATCTGTAGTCTCACACTTACCATGTACATTTACATTTTAGACATTTAGCAGACCCTCTAATCCCGAGTTACATACAGTCAGTTAAGGGGCTTTCCCCTGGAGCAACGTAAAGGGTCTCACCCAAGGACACAACACCATTTGGCACAGTCAGGAATTGAACGGGTAACCTTCTGACTAACAGACCGACTCCCTAACCACTGAGCTATCTGAAGCCTAATCTGGAGTATCACAGCACACATTGCTGGATACATCAACACAGGTTTATTTATAGCACATGTAAAACACAGAATGGACTGCTCAGTCCCATCCCAGCAGCCTTCAGTCACTCCTGTAATAGCTAAAATACTGTAACTAACCTACCTACAGTACTATGATGTCCCACTCTCCAACACATTTCTGGTCAAAGCTATTGGAACTCAATTGGTTGCTGGTCTCTAGGTGACGCCTGGCAGCAAAGCCTCACTGGCCAACCTGTGTCCGGGTGACATCATCTTGGCTATTGAGGGCCTGAGTACAGAGGGGATGACTCACAGCGAAGCCCAGAACAAGATCAAAGACTCCACCTATAAGCTGGGCTTCAAGATTGAAAGGTGAGCAAAACAATGTTTGGGATCGCCGATCATGCATTTGAGATGCAACCTGGTAATAAGATGGTAACAAAAGTGAAAGGACAGCAGGCTTCCCTGATCAAATTTTGTTTTAAAGTACACAGATTGAATGTTCTAGCAGCTATCGTGTTGTCTTTCTAGCAAGCAATGGTCAACCTAATGGAGTTATTGATTGAGATATATTGAGCTTGTCAGGCAGCGACTCAGACCTGCATTCTCTCCGTCTGATTCACAACCTCATTACCCTTTAAGAAAGTTTAGTGGGGTCAGACATGCTCTTTGCCACTTAGGTAAATTATGGTTGGGCTGAAATGCTATGCTGATATTTAGTTACAATCAGAGATGGGCATAAATACAGTAATAGATTACTTTTCTGGGTTGGGCTGAGTTCACAGCTTTTGGGAAGTTCCTTATTACGACCATAATGACCAGGTAAAAGAAGTTCATAACTTACCAGTGAGCTATGAAAAACAAAAACCTTCAATTGGAACAATGGGAAACAATCTAAAATTACAGAACTTCATTTACCTGGTCATTAGTGTCTTACTGAGAGACTTCCCAAAAGTTGTGAACTTAGCCCAACCCTGAAAAGTAATCTATTACTTTATTCATGCCCATCTCTGGTTACAATTTAATGGCAGGAAGGAAGGATTTGGAAGGCTGTTTGTGGGTTTGACCTACACCTGGAAATCTCTCCACGTTGCAGGCCTGAGACCAAGCTGTGGTCACCCCAAGTCACAGAGGATGGGAAGCCAAACCCATTCAAACTCAATTTGGAGTCCGAACAGCAAGTAAGTTGTGTAAGACCTAAATAGTTTTGGTTAATGATAGCATTCTGATTAACATCTCTCTCTCTCCTGATGTGGGTGGGGTTGAGTACAAATGCATTACAGATTTATATATAGCAATTACATAATAGCTATACTGTATTATACATTATACCAATTTATGGTATATAGAAATGACATTATAACCTAAATATAGCAATTGGGTATCAATTACCGAAAAATATTAAACATTACTGTACAGGGTGGGGTAGTGAGCTAAGTTGCTGCATTGCACGATAGTCTACAACCTGATAGTCACGGGTTCAAGCCTGACAATGGGTTCTCTGACTTTCCCCGGGTCTCCTGCGAGAGGCAGCGCAAATTGGCATAGCGCTGCCCGGGATTTGGGTTAAATAAATCAGATTATCTATCCTGCCACGTTGCTCTCCAGCGACTCCGTGTGTCCAGATCGGACGCCTGTGGGTTCAATTGCGGAAGTATGGTTGGTGAACGTAATCGTACCGTGGATGATATGACTAAAGGCTTCCGTGTTGGACTCACAGTGCGGCTAGGGCGACATGTGGTTGGATGAACCATGTGCATGCCCTTCGTCATCCTACAGATCTGTGCAGGGTGTTGCGGAGCTGTCGGCAGCAATAGAGGGAATTGGGAGGGGAGAAAAATGAGGAAAAATAACAACAAAAAATGTATATATATTACTGTACATGGTGTAATTCGTTGACAGCAAAATTGCATAACATTGGTCAATGGAAAACAAATTCACCAACCGATTGAGGGCTGGATTCAAACTCACACCGAAAATCACAGTAAACAACTGAAATCACAGGCTGTTCCAAATTGTGTGAATTTCATCACGCCAACTCAATGTGATTCAGTAGTGTGTATGGTCCCCACGTGTCTGTATGCACTCCTGACACACTACTGATGAGACGGCAGATGTGTCCTGGGGGATCTCCTCCCAGACCTGGATCAGGGCATCAGTGAGCTCCTGTACAGTCTGCGGTGCTACTTAGCGGCGTTGGATGCAACAATACATAACATCCCATAAGATCCCAATTGGATTCAAGTCTGGGGAATGTGAAGACCAGTCATTGGCATCAACACCTTTGTCATCAAGAAACTGTCTACACACTCTGGTCACATGAGGTTGGGCATTGTCCTGCACCAGGAGGAACCCAGGGCCCACTAAACCAGCATAAGTTCTGATGATGGGTCTGAGGATTTCATTTGGGGGCTTAAAACCAGTCAGGGTACTGTTGGCTAGCACGTGGAGGTCTGTGTGACCCTACCAGGCAGCACAGCATTCACCACGGCATCGTCACACTCTCACGTCTGTCACATGTCCTCAGTGTGAACCTGCTCTCATCTGTGAAGAGATGGCCACCAATGACGGACCTGCCAATTCTGTTGTTCTCTGGCAAATGTCAATCGAGCTGCACGGTGCTGGGCTGTGAGCACAGGTCCCACTAAAGAATGTCGAGCCGTCATGCCACAAGCAGTGCTGCTCCTGTTCCTCCTCACACAAAGGAGCAGATACAGGTCCTGCTGCTAGGTTGATGCCCTTCTACGGCCCTGTCCAGGTCTCCTTGTGTAACGGCCCATCTCCTGGTGTCTCCATTCTCTTGAGACAGTACTGGGAGAAACAGCAAACCATCTTGCGACGACATGTATGGATGTGCCATCCTGGAGGAGCTGGACTACCTGTGCAACCTGAATGGGCTGCAGGTACCACCTCATGCTACCAGTAGTGACAAGGACAGTAGCAAAATGCAAAACTGAAGATGAATCAATCAGGAAGGATCAAGTGAGAGCAATTGTCTGTGACCACCACCTGAAAAAAACATTCCCTTTTTGGGGGTTGTCTTTCTGTTGCCACTCCAGTGCACCTGTTGTCATTTTCATTTGCACCAAAACAGGTGACATTGATTCACAATCACGTATGCTTCCTACCTAGACAGATGACTATCCCTGAAGTGTAATTGACATGGTGTTATACTGTGATGAGCAGTGTGTATATATAGCAATTACGTTATAGCATTATACGTATATATAGGAGTTACATTATAGCTTTTATTCAATATAATTGTTAACTTCTAGGAGTTCCAGATACAATGTGGCTTGTTTTTCATGCGTGTCCACATCACTTGTCCACAGTGTAGCTTTGTGTAAGGTAGAGTAGATAAAACAGGTTCGACCACCGCATGCAGTGTGTGTTTCTGTCTGGCTCCACATACAGGCGGTCAAACCTATCGGTACAGGTCACAACCGACGTGCCCAGCCCTTCGTGGCCGCAGCCACGGTAGAGGATGGCCGTCAGGTGGTGAGCTCCTCCTACAACACCCCCATAGGCCTGTACTCCTCAGGAAACATCCAGGATGCCCTCATTGGACAGCTGCCAGGCCTTGTCCAGCACAAGCCAGAGGGGTGAGTGAGAGCCAGCCCGGTCCGGACCTGAACCCCTACTGATGCCCCTGGACCCCACCTCACCCTTCTTCCACCTGGGGTCACTCACTCTGCCTGCCCTGGCTCTCCTCCCTGGCTGCTCCTGTCACTCAACCTCACAGTACCTCTCTTAACTCCTCATCTGCTTCACCCTCTTCTGTCTTACAGGACCTGGGCTACTTCGAACACAAATTTAATCTAAGGCCAAAGCCCTTCGTACCAGCAGGCCAAAGCAGGTCACTAGTTTCCAAATCTCCTGACTGATGCAGTAATCGCATACATAGTATTATTCAGTCAAAGTGTATCAACCATACTTTCAAAATGTTAATATCTAAATAGCTTCTATAACTCTAAACCAATCATCCAATTTCATCTTTCCCATTCTTTCCTGTGTTGTACTGTCTCTTTTTTTTCTGACCTCAAACTATTTGGCCTGACACTTCTGACCTCTAACCTCTAACAATGTGCCCTGACCCATTTGACATCTTAAAATGTGGCCTGAACTTTCTGACCTATAACATTTCCCGGCCCTTCCTCTGGCTTTGCTATCACTCATCAACCCCCTTAGTAAGTGCCCTCCTCTGCAACGGCAGATAGGAAATGATAACCAGATATTTACCTGCTCTCCCCTTGATCCTCGCCCGCATGCTCACACCCACCCAGACCAACGCCTTGCCACTAGTGGTCAGTATAACTCCCCCACTAACCTGTACTCTGGGGACAACGCCTCTGGTGCCTCACAACTGGCTCAGACCACCTCATTAGAGGAACAGGTACTAAGGTAATCATGATGTGTGTGTTTGTGTGTTTGTGTGTTGGGTACAGGCTTCCTGATACCATCCTCACAAGTAGAGTAAATCAAGGAGGACATTTGGCGGTTCCTTGCGAAATAGCCATTTTTAGTCTTGGGGTTAAGGTCAGGGTTGTAGTTAAGGTTCAGTCTGAATTTGTATATCAGAATTACCGTCATTAGTTACTTTTGCTCGTATTTTCAAAATAATTACCATACGTTATTTTGAAATGCATTTAGTAATGTTAATGTGGTAAACTCCTGTTTCTTGTCCATCTCTCTTTCTAGAGGTAAAACCCTGTCATCCATTGAAGAGTCTCATGTGTACAAAATGCTCCAGGAGGATCAGGAGAAGCCCCACGAGCCCCGGCAGTCAGGCTCCTTCAAGGCTCTACGGGAACACATAGAGACTGACGGTGAGCCACACCCAACTCTGCACGCGTGACCCAACGGACAATGTACCCATGTCGAGCCCGTATCTGCATTGCAGGATGCGTTTTATTTCTAACTGACTACACTTAACAAGGATTGTGTCTTTTGCGCTGCAGTAAACGACGTTGTGTTTTTATACAGGAGTGAAGCCGCTGATTACGAGGAGCGTAAGAGCTCCGGTGACCAAGCCTCCTCCGCCGGCAGGCTCCCTGCAGAAGCTACCCCTCTGTGACAAGTGTGGGAATGGCATAGTGTAAGTACCCACTACCCAGTCTGACTGAAATACAACACTGGCATGCAAGGGTAGTGTTCCAGTAATTACTGAATTCATAAACCCCTAAGTACTTCTACTAAATAATACCCATGAACAGGGTGGTAATGAGAAACCATGGCAGGCATGTCTCTGCATTGAGGAAACACAGAATGGCAGTGGGGGGCAGAAATGTCCTCTCTCAACTCCTGGTTTGGGCGATTGAATTCTGAGCAGATGAATGGATTTAGTAAGAGGATATACCTGCCTCTGAAATACTTTTGATGTGGTGGGGAACATCTGCTGTTGCAAAACACCCTGGTATACCTTCTGGGTTTAGATGCATAAATGTATTTTTGAGGCAAATTATAAACTCTTCCCAAGGCCAATTATGACAATAACTCAAGAGCTTTGGCAGGAAGAGTCTGGTTTAGAAGAATAAGAGTAGTAAGGCAGCCATCTCTTTTTGCTCCCCTGCAGCGGCACAGTGGTGAAGGCCAGAGATAAGTTCCGTCACCCCGGATGTTTCGTGTGCTCAGACTGCAACATGAACTTGAAGCAGAAGGGTTACTTCTTTGTAGAGGGGCAGCTGTACTGCGAGACCCACGCCCGCGCCCGGACGATACCTCCAGAGGGACACGACATTGTCACTGTTTACCCCTCAGCTTGACACCCATGGACGGCTATATCCAAAGACCTGTTAAACTGGAACAAAACCGCCACTCCTTTTTCACCCTAAACATATCTTGAGGGGGAAGCACAATATGGTTCCACAAGTTGCACAGTGGATAAGCCATACAACAGTGGTATTGATCAACAATACCCGTGAAAAGAATAGCTCATATTACATATTTGTGGACATTGTGATGTGATTGCTTATCACTGCCAAAAATGCAACCATTTCTCTTTTTAAATTGATTTGTTTAGCCTTGTGAATATTAAGTGTGCCTTTTGATTTAAAGGCCGGTTTTCTGAATATGTTAAAATATTTGTTACAATCAGTAATAAAATATATTACGAACACAGGCTATTATTTCATCGACCCTTTTCCTTACAATTTCAAACAACCTCTAGAGCAGCATAGAGCAGAACACGCTACAACTGAGGATGACCCGCCAAGACGTTCTTGTTTTATCACTTTTTTTTTAAATGACTGTGTACATTTTCTGTACTTTCTCATACTGCCTTGTGGGAATCATAACTTTGATGTAACAAGAGCCATGCTCTTAACAAGGTAGCTACACAGTTAATTTAATGACATGCGTTTAATTTGTAAAGCTGAGATTGCATAATCTTAAACAACAGGAGGTATCTAGGAGTTTGCACTGATGCTTATTAACATTTCATTGCAGAACAAGTATCATGGTCTGACTTCCATGTGTTAATTCAAAAGGCCAGTAATGTTGTTAGTGACAAAATATCAAGTAAACATGTTAGATAATTACAATATTTTAATATTCCAAAGAATACCTTTAGTAAAACCTGAGTTTTCTTTACATTAGTATGCCATCACATATGGTATATGCATAGTGTAGTTTCCAGAGTTCACCACCCTGAAAAACAAAAGACCCAGTCAAACATATTGGCCTAAAACTACTATTGTCTGAATGTACTGTATGTGCATGGCCCAAACTGAGTCTAACCTGTTGACATTAACACTGAGGATACTCTTCACCGGAGTACTCTTAGGTCCAGGAGGTGGGTGAAACACCTTCCCTTCCATATTAGCAGTCACAGCTGTGGATCTCCGAGAGCCGTACGGGTCAGCAGAGTGAGCGGGGTAACTGTCAAATGTACCTGCTTTCATCCCACCGATCTGAAGCAGAGAAAACACTACTCATGTACCGTAATATGTCGTAATTCACACCTGTAATAATGAAGCGTATGCTCATTTATCTGTGACCTCTCCTCACTCGTACCCTTTTGCTCGGCGAACTGGGCTTAAAGGGAACCACAGATCGATCCTTCTCCTCTGCTTTCTTCAGAGGCGGCAGAGGCTTGTCCAGTTTAGAAGGATTGTTGTCGAAACAGTCCTTTGGATGAAGGTTCAAGCGGAAAGCGCCGCCTTTTAGCAATGCTTTATGGTTACGATTTTCCTTCTGGAAAACAAACATTCCTCTGTACAGTTAGAGAATATCTCTCTAGATAGAATGGATTTTCTTGAAAGCTGCTTCAATTGTAGAATAATGTGTATAATTCAGTTCAATACGATCTCTGTGGTTTCAACACTACTACTATTCATGTTTGTTACCTTCAACATTTCATTTGCTCTGTCATATGGCTCAGAGGAGTAGTTGTCAACTTTAGACAGGGTGATATTTGGATAGCTATGGGAAAAAAGGATCCATCACTATCCATGCATAGAAAGGAAACGGTGTACTAATAAGGCTAGTGACAGTAATATAACAACACGATGCGTCCATCCCAATAGCTCGAGCCTTTTTCTCTGGTCAACAGTAGTGAACCATATAAGAAATAGGGTATAATTTGGGATGCTTTCTATCAGCTTGAGAACTGCACCTGTATCCACTTCCCCTCTTAGGGGGGTTGGTGAGGATGTTCTTGCCTGCGGGTTTGTATGGTTTCCTGGGGACCTTCATGGGGCTCATGGCCTGGATGGGACCGCCCAGTGTTCCGTAGTAGCTGCCAAGCCCTGACCTTCAACAATATGAACAAGCCAAGTGCTGGCATTAAGTTCTGGTATAAATAAAGAAAATTGTTTGCACATTCCACCATCGTACAGGTGCAGGACATATAAGAAATACTAAGGTAAAGAGTGTGTAATGTCCGCAACACTGTTTTTAGTTCCCAATATTTAATAAAGAGTACAAAAGCAACGTTTCGACCCTCCTGGGTCTTCTTCAGGTAAAAAGAAAGTTAAGTTCTGGTAGGTCACAGGAGCTAACAGGTCTCTGAGAGCTGTACTATAGTTTTCACATGTACTGTAATTTAACTGGGCAGAATAATTTTCAAGGGCTCAGCTTTTTATTTCAGTGAGGGCTCTCAGTGCAGTGTACCGAAAGGCCCTCTAATACCTACAGTATACTGTATAGAGAGCACATCAGGAACTATCAGGAAAATGGGGGTCTCCTGAGTTCACTAGGGCCACATAATGACACAACATGAGTTAAGCATGTAACCATGACAACATCAACTTCTTCACATAAATGGCATTGTCAGTTTTGGTCAAGTAGGTTCATTCTTTACTGGCTTTAAGCCAATCATTACTATGTGAATCATGTCTATTGACTATTAGGCTTTTAATATAAAATATTATTTTAAATAAGTAGTTTAAGTGTTTTGTTAAGCCTAAACCAGAAATATATTTTTGCTCGGCTATAACCACAAAGCCTGCTAAAAATAAGAAGAGAGTCAGATTTACGGTTTCTTCTCTCCGTTGCTGGGAAGGAATGCACCGCCTATATTCTTCTTGGCCTGCAGGATCCGATACTGCCGGGACCGCCTCACAGAATCCGTAAAGGATTCACTCTCAAAGATCCGCTTGAATTGAGTGTCAAAGTAACCCATTTGTAACCCTGACTTCTTCTTCGGTCCCCCAGGAAGTATCTGTTTACCTCTCTGAGCGGACTCATTAAAGGGACCTTTAGGGGTAGGTGAAATAAGATTGTAATTATTTTTCTCAATAAAAAACATTACAACCAACTTCTCATACTTGCTCAATAGTGTTCATTGAAATTTCGAACATTTAAATGTCATTATCTAGAAAAGGTGTACGTATACTTACGGTAAATAAAAGGGGTGTATTTGTCCCCTATCGAGATGTAACCCATTTCCTTAAAGACCCCAATCCGCTCCATATCTGATTTAATTCCTTCCGGCATCTTGAGGGAGTAGCCTAACAAACCCCAAATAATCTTCAACTCAAAAGCCAACTATATAAATGTGTTGAACATGATCTGACTGATTGTTGTGATGATAGCCTACTGGAAATTCCATAATAATAATAAGATACACCCTTCTTATAAATATCTTTAAAAGACAGCAAGGTCTGTTTTAAAATGGAAACCTACCTTTATTTAATTATCTGGTCTTCGATCCCTATGTCATTGAATTGTTATCGGTCTTCTGTGTACAATGTTACCTTGGCGCCCGTTGCGCGCAAGAAGGCGAGAGTCGTGACTGTGCGCAGAATGTGGTATTCTGAATAACCATGTAGGTTACGTCTTTTCTCCGGTGGGGGAAATAAGGCAATTGGAAACCACCAGTTTGAGGTTAATGGGTGATGTGATTTGCAGATACTTTTTTTACCGACTCTAGCCTCAAGATGACCAAGTTTTACATAAGGTTTGATGTGCGATGCTCTGGTCATAGGCTGCAGATGTGTACAACAACTGTTACTTGAACAGATTTGAGGTATGTGATGTGAAATAGTTTATGTGACTGAGATCTGGGATGGAAAATCTTTGATGAAATGTTCTGAACTTTGTATTACGTGGATACAATCGTTTTTCCCCAGGTTATTTATACAATGCTTTGGAGAAATAATTATGGTGAGATAACACATGGTGGCAGTAGAGCTCTTCTAAATAATACATTATTAAACGTTGGATAACTGTATTTAAATAACTGTATTATTTTATCGGATACTTGAAGACAATGTTCTTCTTCGCCAGTATAGAATAAATGAGAATGCTACAGAGTTTTCTTAACTGAATATAATCCATGGGAAAACCGACCTCGTAGCGTAGGGGTTTTGTGTCACGAATTGTGCTTTCATGCTAATCTTTCCCAATGGCAGAAAAAGACATCGGTGGCGATTACCAAAACAATATGGGCTATTTCTTTTGTAATGAGCCTTCACACCTTCAGAAAGCCAGAGAGGGCCGTGGCTTTCTGAAAAATCACAGCACACTGTCTTCCTGTGGTTCTCACCCAGGTTCCCGACCCACAGGTGTGCTGTAAAGGGGGGGTAAAGGATGACGATTCTCGGGGCCCTTGACTAAGAGGGGGCCCAGAGAAGCCCCCAATAAATAAGTCTCAGCTGTGTTGGGGGCCCTGTCAAGATTCTTTTCATGGGGCCCAAAATCCTCAGCAGCGCCCCTGCCGACCCACTACGGGGCCTCAGAGAGCTGACGGGGGCCCATGAGAAGACAGGGGAAATTTAGATAAAACATTTTTTACTAAATACATAATCCAAATATCACTTGAAATATATCAAATCGAATAATAAAAATATAGCAAAATCGAATTATTAAAATAGGAATGTCTGCTGCCTAGTAACGCTCTCCCGAACCGTCCAAATGTTAGTTACTGTCTCATACATTCTATGTTTAGAGTTTTTAACATTTTCACTGCTGTTGTAAGTAGGCTATAGTTCTGGAATGTAAAATAATATACACGTTTTTCATTCGTCTAATGCAACAAAAAGTTTGATCCTCGGGCCGACTCTATTTCCTGTATAAATCAATAATGTCGCTATTGCTGCAAACAATTCTCTTATCCATGTCTACGCGGATGACACCATTCTATACATCTGGCCCTATTGGAAACTGTGTTAGAAAACCTCCAAAAGAGCTTTGACGACATACATCTTTCCTTCCGTAGCCTCCAGCTTTTGTTAAAGTCTGGTAAAACCAAATTTATGATCTTGAACCGTTCTCACTCTGCGCCTGCCCAACAAACATCACCACTCTGGATGGGTCTGAGCTGGAATATGTAAAAAATTACAAATACCTAGGGGTCTGGCTAAACTCTTCGCTCTCCTTCCAGACCCGCATAAACCATCTCCAGTCCAAGATCAAATCTAGGATCTGCTTCCTATTCCACAACATGGCCTCATTCACTCTTCCTGCCAAACAAGCCCTTGTGAAAATGACCATCCTCCCAATGCTTGACTTCAGTGATGTTGTCTACACAACTGCTTCAAACTTTAATTTTCAAGTCATCAACCATTATAAACAGAGTTGGGTAGGTTACTTTTAATAGTTAATTTTACGTTTTTTTTTAATTAATCTTATTACTGGAATCTGATTACTTTAATAATTGTAAAAGTAACTTTTTAAAAGTAACTTAACCAACTCTGGTTATAAACCACCCAATGATAACCGTATTTTTTATTAAAAAAACTCAAAATGCACGGTTCCAAATGCACAACAGAGTTTCAAAACATTTTATAGGGTGTAAAGAACTGAAAACGGTCATTTGTTGAATTAGGAGGTCATATTTAATCAATCAATCAATCAATCAATCAAATTTATTTTATAAAGCCTTTTTTACAACAGCAGTTGTCACAAAGTGCTTTGACAGACACCCGGCCCGAGACCCCCAAAAGCAAGCAACACAAGTGATGCACAGTGGCTAGGAAAAACTCCCTAGTAGGAGGGACATAGGAAGAAACCTAGAGAGAGGCCAGACTCAAGGGGGTGGCCAGTCCTCTTCTGGCTGTACCGGGTGGGGGATCTGAAG
>JACXGM010003904.1:0-39741 GCA_016801145.1 Umbra pygmaea | reverse complement strand
TACATCATAGTGCTGATGAGAAACAAGTACGGTATGCAGGTACAGCATAGTGCTGATGAGAATCAAAGGTTGATTTGGAGCATACAGTGCATCCAGAATGTATTCACACGCTTCACTTCCTCCACTTTTTATGTTGTACCCTTATTCCGAGATGGATGAAATTCCTTATTTCCTTAAAAATGCTACCAACAGAGTACATTACTCTAAGTCCAGACTGTCCAGAATGTATCCCACAGTGATAGATGTGTGTGACAGATGTCATTCCTCCCCATGCAACCTCTACCATACGTTTTTTACCTGCTCGAGGTTGAGCTATTACTGGACCTTTGTATTCCATACCCTTTCAGAAGCACTTAAAATCAATTTAACTTTATGCCCCGATATCGGTGTTTGGAGTACCAGGGGACTCCCTCTCGCTGAATTATAAAAATGCTGATATCATTGCTTTCAGTACTTTATTAGCCAGACACAGGATTTGGTTGCAGTGGAAGTCCTCTCAGCCACCATTAGCATCTCAGTGACTACGTGATGTCTTGTCATTTTTAAAACTTCAGAAAATTAAGTATTCCGTGAGGGGATCACAATCAAAATTCTTAGATAAATGGCAGACTTCTATTTCCTATTTTAATAGCTTGCAGAGGCTACATTCGGATCTGAGTCGGAACATATGGTGTAATTTCTTCTTCCTATTGTATGTATTTGTATTTATGTTAGTGTGTTGTTAGTTTGTCTAGGTGTTTTGCATGGGGTGGGTCGGGATGGTTAGTGGGGGGCGGTGGTATGGGGGTTGGGATTATGTTACGGGGATTAAAATTGTAAAAATCTATTGATATTAGGGCTGAACGATGTTGTGTTTTAGCATCGACATTGCGATGTGTGCATGTGCGATAGTCACATCGCCGGAACATGCGATGTGAAGAAGGGTAGCACCCAATGACAGTATAGATAGCACCACAGTTTACACAAGTTTGTTGTATGGTTTGTTGATGGGATGACATGCACGCTCCGCATGCCTGCACAGTGATTGGTTCGCTGTGATTGGTTGTTGTGCCGCTGCTCAGAGCCAACATTCTCTGTCACTGGCAGATTTGTACTAGCGAAAGATGAGCGACAAAGAGGATACACATTACGCAGGAAAAAAAGGATGGTTTCGTACCAAAAATAAGGTCAAAATCTTTGGGACTATTTCGGCTACAAAATATAGGATGACCAAAAACAGGTACTTTGTCAGGAGTGTTATAAAATTGTGGCAACAAAACAAGGAAAAACAACCCATTTGTCTGATCACTTAAAACGGCACCTCAAAGCTCTTTACGACGAGTACAAAATCTAATCTTGGATGTCAATCAAAACAAAACACTATTTGCGATGCTTTTGCCAGTGTGACACCTTACCAAAAAGGCTCTCAACGACAGAAAGAAATAACAAAAGCAATATTGTTTCATATCGTAAAAATATGTTGCAATTACACGCTGTCGCATTTGCTTAGCCATGATTATGATGATTACCAACACTGTTTTACTATGGCACGTTGTAGAACTATTATTAGTATCATGGAATGGTAATGATTGACTGTAGCCTACATTGATGGCTTGCAATATCGCAATATATATCGTTGGGAAACAAAATATCGCAATGTAATTTATTTCCAATATCGTGGAGCCCTAATTGATATTGCTAGACACAATGTCTTTACTGTTATAAAAAAAAATGATATTGTACAAACAATACCCCATAACGACAACGTGTTACATGTGTTTGAAATCTTGGCAAATTAATAAAATAAAAAATGATAAAAGCACATCAGTATTCACAGACTCTGCTCAAAACTTTGTTGAAGCACAGGCTTGGCACACCTATTTTTGGGCAGTTTCTCCCATTATTCTTTGCAGGACCTCTTAAGCTCCATCAGGTTGGATTTGGAGCGTCGGTGCACAGCCATTTTCAGATCTCTCCAGAGATGTTCAATCAGGTTTAAGTCTGGGCTCTGGCTATAAACACAATTCTTTCACATTGTCATTATGGGGTATTGTGTGTTGTATTTTGAGGGGAATAATGAATTTAATACATTTAGGAATAAGGGTGTAATACAACAAAATGTGGAAAAAGTGAAGCGCTGCGAATACTTTCTGGATGCACTGTAAAACCTGTTATAAAATAAAAAAAAGTGTATTGTTCCATCTTTTTAAGCAAAGCTCAATGTACCTGTGCCAAGAAATGTGTTGATAGAAAATGACCAGCCTTCACTAAACATGATGTTTTAATACTTTGCACTGGGCTTATTAAGTCAGAGTAAAAGCACCTACCAGGCAGTGCTGCAGGCACACATGGTCATTGGACTCCTGGGCGATGCGGATCGCCTCCTGTAGGGCCAGATCAGCCTGTTGACTGAATCCAGAGTTGACTTCACTTTCACAGCCAAAAGTAATATTGAATACATACAGAAAAGTGCTCGCTAGTGTAGATGTCCATATTTCTGCCCACCAGTACTCACTAGTGTCCAAAGCGACAGTGAAGTGCAGCCAGGTTGAGAGCCGCGTAACGAAGACTTCTCCCATAGCCCTCGTCCCCGTTGCTCTTGCCCTCGCTCCCTGACAGTATGAGGCGGTCAAAGTAATGCAACAAACTGTGGGTGGAGATGAAGATGTCCTGGACTCGCATGCTGTTCAGGTAGCTCAGGTAATGCTGCAGACCGAAACAAAAGAGTGGCCTCAGACAATCTGATTCACCTAATTCAAGTGCAAAGTATTTTTTTCCAGACCCTTACACTGTCATGTTTCAGTGGACCTATGGAAATTTACAGTAACTACTCACAGCCTCCGCAAAGTCAGGGTTGAACTTGAGCATGTTGTTCAGCTCATCTTGCAGGGCAGTTGGCTTCAAAGCTTTGTTTTCATCGTTCTTTAGAAGGTATGCCTGTCTAGCAAGAAAGTACTCTGCTTGCTTCTGGGAGAGGGGACCTTTGCTGGGTGCATCCTCATTTCTACAGAACAAAAGTAATCAAATACAGAAACAAGTACTTTTGCAAAGAATAATCATTGACAATAACAATGGAAACTTTAAACCATAGCTCATACCAAAACTCTGTAGATATGAACTGACAATACATGGCCCAATACATTTCTCAACACAAATTTTGTGTGGGGACAGTTAAGGTGGTCAAGTGATAGGACGCCGATCTGTCTGTGAGCAAGAAAGTTATCCCTGATAGCTCGGGTAGGTTGTGATACTAGAGAGGCTGGTAAGTTGGAGGAGGCCACTTACTAAAGAGAAAGGAGTAAAAACAAGCCCAACCTACTTGAATTTTGTGTGACATTCTGTCATCAAAAGTACCCCATGTCAGAAGTCTATTGATGTATATCTGATTATTTGGTTAATATTTTCAATGTAAACTTAGCTATTTCCTTTTGGTTACCAGCTATAAACAGGTAGTAGATTTACATTTTCAAGCTCAGTTTTAAAACTGCATCTTACCTAACACAAGCTTTGATTATGAATAAATATGATTTGGAGTGAATTGTTAAAAAGCACTAACATATTCACTCTAAATAAAACAACCGCAACTCAACTTTTGAATTTCTTGATCAATAGTACGCTGATGCAAAATCAGACAGGCCGTCTCATCCTAACATTCATAATATGAATAGAGAGATTGCTATTCGGTTATTGCTAGTGAAACAAAGTTTAAGACAAATGTAGTTTGTGAAATACTAGTTTATCTCTGAAAGTAAACTATCAATGTCAATTTAATTATCAGTATTGAATGTAATTTAGATGGGCATGAGATTTTTTTTTAGGTTTACTGAATAATGTTGTTCACATTTTTTATATTTCCTGGTATAAAAGTATAATTTCTAACTTTTTAGTATTGTTTTGATGTTGAGAATTTCCATACTAAACCTGGTATTCAAGTCAAACTGTTGGCATTGTGACAAGACTAGCTCAGACTCATGCAGTGGTGCTGTGTCCAACTCCTCCTTTTCCATCCGGTCCCCAATCGTGTCCTCTGTGCTGGTGAGGTCCATGTCAGAGTCATCTGCAGTTAGGGGAGCCATGACTGACTGGCCATCACCAGGCTGGGTATTTTGACTGTGATAGTAACGCTGCAGGGATTTGTACAGTTTGTACACCTGGCTGAAGGACAGCTTGTTGTAGGCCAGAAGCATGTGCCTCATGAACAAACCTAAAACAAAGAGGCCACTTGATAAGATCTGTACTGAGCATGAGTTCCAATGAGCCATGATTGTTCTTCTGGTGCTCCTATGATCTAATGTTTATCCACCTGAATTAAATGATGCGTACTCACCAACCACACTGGTCTTATATGCCTCAGAATCAATAGCCCTGAAAGGAGTGGGGAGGCTGGAAAAGAAATACTCCATGTCTTTAAGCTCTCCATCTGCCATTTCATGTAACCTGCAAAGAAGGCATGTGTGTGAGGATAGATGAGCTCACTTGTAACACATATAGACCAAGGCCACAGTAATGTAAATAAGGAGAGGAATCAACTATACCGGAGCTTGACAGCAAATGCTGTTTGAGGGCAACATTCTTCCACCGTCTTCAGAAACTGCCCAAGAGTCAAGTCTGGACCCTAACAGGCAAAATGTTAGAAAATCAATAAAATGACAATGGAAAATAAACGCTACAAAGCTTGTCAAGAACATATACCAACCTGTTGTAGAGGAAGAATGAGTTTGTTCAAGCGCCTTCTCTCCTGAAGAGCAATTGGTTTTGAAGTAGTCATCTCGTATAGCAAAGCCAGAACCGATATTTTATAAGGAGTCACCCAATCTTTGATGCCAAAGACATTCGCATGCACCACCCCATTTGTCATCATTGGATTGAAATACAAACTTTCATGTACGCTCGCCATTGTTTCAATTGGAAAGTAAAGTAACTAGCAAGTTACATATTATGAAGCTACCTTTCAAAAAACGTTACAGAAAGTCAAATTATTGATCAAAGCACAGCTACAACAGTTGGCAAACCTTATCGACCTATAGTAGATAGCTAGCTATAATGTTAGCATCTTGCTAGGCAGATTTTCGTCCTAGCTAATCATACTAGAAAACTAGTAGAAAGCCTAGTTAGCTACCCATCTTTACAGTTGAAAGCGGCTTTAAAACAAGCTAATTATCTGTTAGATATAGCAATACTGGCAGCAGTACGTACTTGTTTGCTGCTGCCCGCTAAGTTTAAAATTGCTTGTACTAATTCAAACCCTTTTGCTTTAAACTACCCACCTTCTGTCTGTCTCTAATGACGTGCTTACTACCTAGGCTCCTCCCCTTCTAACTATTTTTCCCAGGTCGTTGATTCAAATAAGAAACGTTCTCAGTCAACCCGGTGAAATAACTGCTCAATATAATATGAATACAAATAAAATAATAATAAATTATTACCGCTCCCCCACTCGTTATAATTTGGTAGAGCCGTCTTTTCCTACTGCAATAACAGCATTGTATGTACCAGCTTTGCACAGTGTTTAAAAACACCATACATATTGCTTTGGTTCCAATTCACGATCTTTAGAATGAATTATTCACATTTCAGTGCTTTTGGTTTGAAGGATTTCTAATAACCATACGATATCGACGTCAACGTCACTGTTAACCGTCGTCTGGCAACAGTATCATGCTGGCAACACGAACTCGGATTATCTTTTCAAAATAATAGTGCTCGTTGTAATCATAGAGCGTATCACTGGACGTAACATGGGTGACGTCACCCATTAGTTTGTGAAGATCTGATTTGTGTAATCGAATTCGCCGTCATGGGCGCAGACATCTTGGTTGTGGATGTGACGATTTTAGATGAGAGGGAGGAGTAATCTAGCTAGTTAACTGATATTATTTGGAAAGCTCACAAAAAATATTATTAAAACAAAAAACCCTTAATCCTTAGGATTTGGGTCTGGATTTTCCCAGGCTAGGTTTACAGGCACTTTAACGAAATTGCATCACTTTGCCAAACCGGATGCTCGCCCTGTGGTTGTAATGTATTGCAGTAATATTGTTAATTCATTGTAGCGAGTGAATTTGTAACCAAACACAATTTTGTTGTGTGTTTAAACAAATAATAAGTCGTATTTCCTCCGAAACTACATGTGTGATAGGCAGCAACACAAAAATATGTACCCGCTATACCTTTTTTCCATTGCAGTCAGTATAGGCTGAGATTGCACTATTAAAACTGCCATCAGCTTTGCTATGGATTTGCTATGGATAATTGTTCACTAAGGTCTGTTTTATCCAAAAATTGTCTTATTTCCTCTGGAACTACATGTGGCATAGCCAGCAACACAAAAACATAGATCCAACACCTCCCATTGAACTCAGTATAGGCTGACCTAATTTGGATAAAGCAGACCCTAGTGGAAAAATACCCATAACAAATCTGATGGCAGTTTGAATAGTTGTTATGTTATAGTGGAATTTGCAAATGCAATCTCATATATAGAGCTGAGTGGGAGGTGTTGGGTCCATGTTTTTGTGTTGCTGGCTATCAATCATGTAGTCTCGGAGGAAATTATAGTATATTTGGATAAATCAGACCCTGTTGAAAATGTATCTCATTGAACATTTGAGTCTAATGACAGTTTGAATAATCATTGTGTTTTTGTGTGATTTGCAAAGGCAAATATGATATGTATATTGTAATTTTTGTGTTATTGTGTGATTTTCAAAGGCAAATATGATATGTATATGTATAAACCATAGAAATTAGATATAGATTCCATTTCTATGGTATAAACATTGTTCTTAGAAACTTTATTCAAATAAATTAGTATTAGTATTTTTCCCACATAACTCACTATCTGTACATGTTTAAAAACATAATAAAACCTGTCTTTGTTTAGACTTTATTATCCTAATCATAGACCGTATATAAAAATTTAAGTCTATGATCCTAATTCAATAATTATACACTTCGATATTGATTGACATTCGGACTTTTATTTTGAAGATTTTGACATTTTACCGAATTTAAGACGTCATCGTTTGTGTTACTGCAGAATACAGTCCTAGTGGTTGTTGCAATGGTTATGCTATCCATTTATTGGCACAATTTCCAAAACCCGTTGCTATGAAGGTACTATTTTCTCCAACCATTCGTAACTAGTTATAAGGTCAATTTGATACATTATCAGTATATTAGTTGAATGCTGTCAAGTTAGCTAGCGTAACTGTAAAATAACAGTCAATCAATCAGCAAATGCTACAGCTAACCTAGTACAGTACTTGCTTATATTCAGTTATGCTTTACTGTACTTGAGTTAAATAATTGTATTTTCCACTATTTGCGATGAACGCTATATACTGTATCCGATTAGAAATTAGTAATAGCTTTGTTGAATATTCTTATTTTGTTGCATATCTTGCTAAATGTGTATGTACCGAGCTAGCTAACGTAAATGCAGCAAACCGTTAACTGTACTTCCTGTGGATATGTAACCAACGGAACTAAAAAGCTGGGAATATTGCTATAAACTAAATTTAATTTTGTAACGTTAACTAGCCTTGAAGGTAAAATTATCGTAAATAGTTTAACTTTATTTCCAATTACGGTGATTAGCAACGACCACGTAGCTTGCTGGTAATTTAGCATTACATTACAGACAGTTCATGTGTTGCACCTTATACAAAGCTACATTTCAGTACTTTACATATATGCGATACATTGCTGTATCAAGCCAGTGTGTAGGTGTCACTATTACAATGAATAAACTGTAGCTGTCTACTGTTAACATAGACCGTATGACTGTTACATAGATGTGTATCAGCTTGCTACAGACTGCATGACTACTGTTGTTAAGGATGGGCGTATTGATTCCAAAACATCGATACTTCCGATTCCGAAGTCATTTTTTTTAATCGATTCTTACATGAAAGTATCGATATTTTGTTTTTATGAACTTATTAATTTATATTCATAATCAAACAGAGCTTATGTTTATTTTTTATTTAACCTTTATTTAACCAGGTGAGCACGTTGAGAACAATTTCTAATTTGAAACGGTGACCTGGCGCAGATAAAAGCCACAAGGTGCAGAAAACATAGTTACACATGAATTACACGTCAAGAAGTACAGTAAATAAAATAAAAAACAAGAACACAGTGTGCAGATCTTCAGAATTAGACAAATTAGTAATTTCTTCGGCCAGTGCAACGAATGTCAGCATATGGAGGTATATAAGTAGTAAGGACAGTGGCGTGGCAATATACTATACATTCAATGTGAAATACGGTCAGAGAGAGAGAGAGAAGATTTATGGTAATTTAAAGTGGCAGTGCAAAATAACACCAGAGTAGATGGCGTAGTGATGAAGGCTATGGACAAGGGAGTGTGCGTGGACAAGGGAGTGTGCAAAACATACAATGACAGTTGTGCGGGTGCGAGTGTGCTGTGCGAAATGCATTAACGGCCGAGAAGAGTGGGTGGGGTCAGCATGTACATTGGTCTGGCAATAGATTTTTATAGTAGAACTTTGAAGTGGATTCAAGCTTCAGTGATTTTTGCAGTGCGTTCAATTAGCAGCGGAAAATTGGAAGGAGAGACGGCCGAAGGATATGTGGGCATTTGTGGAAATCAGGGAGATATTTATGAAATCGTGAGACGTGAGAAATATAATACAATGCCAGCAATTCGAGCCCCCTCCCGCTCAGTGGTCAGCAAACTTTTCATGTACATAATATTGACTTAAAGGTGGGATGTTAGCCTTGGTATTAATTGATATCGGCTCGAAGGGAAATTTGTGATATCGCCCATTCCTAACTGCTGGTGATGTTTGACAGGCATACTTCCCTTATGTGGTGGTGAACTCTTCTGACATCTGTATGGAATTCAGCATTCTAAATGCTTTTGTCTGTTTTTATTTTGTTTGTTTTCTCCAGGCAGGGGCCTCGTCCATGTGGGCTTCGTGCTGTGGTCTGCTGAATGAAGTCATGGGCACAGGGGCAGTGAGAGGGCAGCAACCCGGGTTTGGAGCTGGTGCCGGACCCTTTCGGTTTGCTCCCAGTGCAGGGTACTCCACATACCCACCCACAAACTCAGGGAGCCCCAGCCTTGTTTGTAAGGCCTGTGGCCAGGCCTTTTCTGTGTTTAGGAGGAAGGTAGATGTTGAGTGTATTTATATAATATATTAAATTTAGCTTTTGAACAGAACCAATTTTTTGTTTTGGCTCTCAATTTCACACATACAAAACTACATTGCATGTTGTTGTGAGTCCAAGTAATCTGATGTTCCCTTGGTTAGAGCTTTACAGTGTGCGCTTTGCTATCTATTGGTTTGGCCGTCATTACATTGTGCCAGGCGATCATTTTCATGCAAGTTCATAATCTTTCTCCCAGTCATTTACAGTTAAAAGAAACACATCTTCAGACTTTCACAATTAGTTAAGAAATATTTAATTAATCAATACATTTATCATATACAGCATAAGTTAATTAAAAAATCAATATGCCAAAATAAAATGACTGCTGAAAGTGTGCAACAGAGCTGTTGTTCTGTTGTTGAGTAGTGGGACAAACTATTCATTTAAAATGGGACACTTTTTAAAAATTATTATTTATTATTGTCACAATCATTTAGGGTTGTTGACATCTAAATAAATTCCACTTTATTCAACTCCATTAATCATTATAGTTGTTTTTATATATTTTAAGAAGTTTTATTTGGACAGGAAGGTGGAGAAAAAATGTATTTCTTTTTATTTGTTGCTTAATAAAAACCCACACTGCAGCAGTATATGTGTACCATCGATTGATTTCCAAGACCAGGATATGAAACCTGGCTTCCATGAGGTAGTTGTCCTGTGAGGCAGTGACCTCGAACAACGCCCCACAGAGGCACTCATTACACTGCATTTTAAATTATTATGCAAATTTAATTAAGTGTCATAAACATTAAATATTTAGTTTTTCAATCAAGCTCATGGATGGTATTATGTCTCCAGGCTCTTTGGATCACTGAAATCAATCTCAGAGACCTGTGATAATTAGTTTGCCAGGTGAGCCCAATTAAAGGAAAACTACTTAAGAAGGATGTTCCACATTATTAAGCAGGCCACAGGTTTCAAGCAATATGGGAAAGAAAAAGGAGCTCACTGCTGCGGAAAAGCGTCAAATAGTGCAATGCAAAGGTATGAAAACATTAGATATTTCACAAAACCTTAAGGTTGATCATTGTACTGTGAAGAGATTTGTGGCTGATTCAGACCACAGATGGATTTGTGCAGATAGGGGCATAATGAGGAAGGTTACTGCCAGACATTCATCAGATTAAGAGAGCAGCTGCTAAAATACCATTACAAAGCAGCAAACAGGTATTGGAAGATGCTGGTGCCTCTGGAATCCCACAAACCTGAAGGTGTAGGATCCTCCAGAGGCTTGCAGTTGTGCATAAACCTACTACTCGGCCACCCCTAACCAATGGTCACAAGCCGAAACGGTTGCAATGGGCCCAGAAATACATGAAGACTAATTTTCAAACAGTCTTGTTTACTGATGTGTGCCATGCAACCCTGGATGGTCCAGATGGATGGAGTAGTGGATGGCCACCATGTCCCAATAAGGCTGTGATGTCAGCAAGGATGTGGCGGAGTCATGTTTTGGGCTGGAATCATGGGCAGAGAGCTAGTAGGCCCCTTTAGGGTGTGCAGCTTTTTTCATTACTTTGCAGGCCCCTTTAGGGTCCCTGAAGGTGTGAAAATTACCTTGGCAAAGTATATAGTTTCTGACTGTCCACTTTCTTCTATGGTACAAAAAGAAGAACCGTGTCTTCCGACCTCTGTGCCATTGGCTGCTATGGGCATAAAAGGAGAGAAACTCATGGTGTGGCCCCCAACCTCCCCTGACCTCAATCCTATTTAGAACGTTTGGAGCATCCTCAAGCAAAAGATCTATGAGGGTGGGAGGCAGTTCGCATCAAAACAGCAGCTCTGGGAGGCTATTCTGACAAAGGAAAGGAATTCAAGCAGAAACTCTCCATGAACTCACAAGTTCAATGGATGCATTTCTATAGGTGATATCAAAGAAGTAAACCTATGTAAACATGTAACTTGCCCTTTTAAGATGAGTTTGATTGAAATAGATTTTGATTTCAATAAATATGACTTCCTAATGCTGCAAATTCAACAAATGACCATTTTCAAACTATAAAATGTTTTGAAATTCTGTTGTGCGTAATAATTTGGAACAGTGCATTTTGAGTTTTTTATTTTTGAAAAAGATACTGTTTTCATTGGGTGAAGGTTTCAATGAAATTCGACTTATACCCTAATGGTTGGTGACTTAAATTATACAGACTGTCATTTACATCCACAATTTAGGAAAATCTGTGTAAAATATGATTTTCATAATTTGGAACACGGTGTAGACCATTGATCATGTAATTTTGTTTTTACTAATATACAGTGAGCATTTTTGTGTAAATGTTTGTTTCACCATTAAAAAATGAACAACTATTTCCAAGCACCAAAAGCTTTGGGAAAGATGAATACATAGTCTGTACTTCAGCTATCTTCAGTTGTTTGTTTTACATTTACTTTGAGTCTCATCTTTAGCAAATTAAATGCATTCTCAATAATAGCAAATTTTGTTACCTGTGTTTTGCATGGTATTGTAACTGTTATTACCACTGTTATAACTGTTTGATGTTTGTGAAATCAAATAAATAAATTTCCCTCTCGCTGTCCAAATGTGGTGAGGGAGAGGAACAGATACCCAAGGTCAAAACTGCTATAAAGACATTCCTCCTTTGCTTCCTTATGGCTTTTTGCACTCTAGTACCCGACATTCCAATCAGCAGTACATAAATGTTAAGGTACTTTTGAAAATACTGCATCAGAGTTCCTTTGGTATGATCAAAGGAGTGTAGAAGCTATTTCCAAAATTGCTCAGAGTGAAATTACTGCATGACATGGAATTTAATCCTCCATCTGTAAATGTTTCTATTTAGATACATTTTAAATCCAACATATTGTCTAAGCCTATAGTTCTGTGAAAGCTTGGTAGATCCTGTTAGCCTCCATATGTGTCTGTTCCTAGCTAATGCACACATTCCCTCTCTCTGTCCACAGCATATCTGCTGTGACTGTAAAAAAAGCTTCTGCACACTGTGCAGTGTGCTACAGGAGAACATCCGTATATGTGCCACATGTCACCTGCTGAAGGAAACGGCCTTCCAGCGACCACGGTTGATGCGGCTTAGGGTGAAAGACCTGCGACAGTATCTGCTTCTCCGCAACGTCCCCACAGACACCTGCAGAGAGAAGGAGGATCTGGTTGACCTGGTACTGTGTCATCAGGGGGCCGAGGGCCAACCCGACACGGCCAGCCTCAACTCCCGCTACACCACGTCCAACCCCGCTGCACGCTCCGCTTCTGAGCTGTCTGCTCTGTCAGTGTCCGCCTCCCATGGGGAAGCGCTCAGCAGGAGTGACAGCTCAGGGACCAACCAGGTACACATTCATATACTACCTCCCTAGCAGACAAGCAAGTCCCATGATAGTAGACAGATTGAGAGTGACGGCTTTCACATTAAGAGTTGACGGCTATAAATACCTGTTCTTCATGTGCTTCGCTGGTGCAAACAGCAGTAGAAGCTTTATTATGACTGGAAGGTAAACTTAGTTGCACCCAAGGTATCAATAGACTACTCAGCAGCTGACTAATCTAAATCCCTGCCTGGCCTGGACACGAGTACTTCCAATTCTTTGTCAAAGTTTTCTTTGTTTTCCAAAGTTGCATTTGTGTTTGTCTATACAGGATGCAGTTGATGCCACGTCACTGTCTCTCCTGAACATGGAACCCACTGCACATGACCCAGAGGTGATTACCCAGCATGCTCCTCATGGCTTCTGGAGCTCATTCACAGGGTGCCACATTGTCCCGTCTGCCCCTTGTCTTCCAGGTCAGTGCGTCATGTGACGTTCTGGGTCCCTTCCCTTTGTCCTGCAGGTGAGCCCTCAGACGAGGCAGCGAGCACGGGCCTCTCTCACAGACATCTCCAGTCTGAGGGACATCGAGGACCTGTCCATCCGGCAGCTGAAGGAGATCCTTGCCAGGAACTTTGTCAACTACTCTGGGTGCTGTGAGAAGTGGGAGTTGGTAGAGCGTGTCAGCCGCCTCTACAGAGAGACAGAGGAGAACAGGAAGTCAAGTGAGTTACCCTTGGTGTTGCTATGCCAACACCTATGCTCAGAATTACCATGAAAATTGATGATTTTAGTTATTATGACTTGAGTAGCTGAAATGTTTTTCTTATCTTAAAGTGGAAAACGTGAGCACAGCTATAACTGCAGGTAAGAGATCAACAAAATCTGGTTTGTTATGTAAAGTTTGTTGATAAAATATATCACTTATATACAAATATATCTTTCAGTTGTATACATAGCACTAACATAAGTTGTCTATGAGCCCTGGCAAATAAAGAACTATACATACAACATAATAAAAAAACAGTATAAAACACATTTAGAGCTGGATTAATTTAATTGAATAAGAGTACACACAGGCTTAAAACATGACATTTTTGTTTGAGATCTTGGATCTTGTTAATGTCCACAACATGTATGTGAATATAGTACCTAAATATATTGTCACCAATGTGACATAATACAGTTAGATCCGGAAATAATTGGACACGTACACAAGTTTGGTTATTTTTATTGTTTACCAAAATATGTTCAGGTTAAAGTTAAATAATGAATATAGGCTTAAAGGGACAATATGTAGTTTTTGGCCGCTAAGGGTCTTTCAATCAAAACAATAACACTATTATGCCAGCAAAGCAAACTCAGACTTTTGTTTTTTCAAAACAATAGCGCTTGTTTTAATTCATTGCAATAACCATTGTTATTTTGTTATAAAGCTAGTGAATTGTAACCAAATGCAATTGTATTGTGTGTAAAGAAACAATAAGAGCATGTGATAGCAAAAAATAATAATTTAACATGTTTTTAATAACGTTTTATTAAAAACAGAAACAAATATGTTGTACACACAATTTGATTTAAAATATTGTCAGTGTCACGTGAAAACACAATTACATTTGAAAAACATTCACTAGAGTCTGTTTTATCCAACAATAGAGTAATTTTTGCAACACATTAACATGGACACACTACCTATCTATGCAATGAATTAACAATGATTATTGTAATGACTTACAAGTGCTATTATTTTGAAACGGAATATCCGAGTTTGTGTTGCCAGCAAAACATACTGGATTGTTGCCAGGCGAATGGTTCTTGTAGTTAGCGCCGGCGCTGTGTATTGTTAAATATATTACAGCTTTATTCATATTATGTTTAGTTATGGTTATTCACTTTATGTAATGTCATTTGGTGGTTCCCCGGAAATTAAAGCAACTAGAGGGTTATATGACGCCATTGACGCCAAAACAAAACGTCTCACGTGTTTGGATTACATAACAATTTTCTCTGGGTTTGAAAGTTGGTGGAAACATTTGGGATAATGTAAGTACACAACTAAAAAATATATATAACATGGATATAGTGATTCTTTTTAATTCAGAAAAGTTAAATATTGTACGTTTAAAGTGCAGTCTCTCAACTTTAATTTGAGGGTATTCAAATCCAAACTGGAGGAAGGGTTTAGGACTTACATTTCACTGACATGTAGCCTCCTCAATTGCAAGGGACCAAAATTAATTGGACAGTTGACTCCAAAACTGTTTCCTGGACAGGTGTGGGCTATTTCTTTGTTATTTCCTCATCAATTAAGCAGGTAATAGTTCTGGAGTTGATTCCAGGTTTGGCATTAGCATTTGGAGCTGTTGTTGTGAACCCACATGCAGTCAAAGGAGCTTTCAATGCAAGTGAAACAGGCCATGGTTTTACCACAAGATGCAAAACATTCATAAGCCTCAAGAGTAGAAAGGTCAGAAGAGATTTTGCCAGACAACATCTACAAAAGCCAGCCCAGTTTTGGAACAGCATTTTTTGGACAAATGAAACTAAGATTAACCTGTACCAAAATGATGGGAAGGAAAAAGATGCATTATCGAAAGCATACCACTTCATCTGTAAAACACTGTGGAGGTAGTGTGGTGGCATGGGCATGCATGGCTTCTAATGGCACTGGGTCAATAGCAGTTATTCATGATGTGACAGAAGCAGAAGCAGCCGGAGGAATTCTGAAGTGTATAGAGATATATTGTCTGCTCAGATTAATCCTAATTCAGTGAAGTTGATTGGACGGCGCTTCACTTTACAGACAGACAATGACCCAAAACATACTACATAAGCAAACTAAGTTTTTTTAAGGCAAATAAGTGGAATATTCTGCAATGGCCGAGTTTATCACCTGATCTCAACACGATCGAGCATGCATTTCACTTGCTGAGGACAATTTAAGGCAGAAAGACCCATGATCAAACAACTGAAGACAGCTGCAGTAAAGGCCTGGCAAAGCATCACAAAGGAGGAAACCCAGCATTTAGTAATGTCCATCCGTTCTAGAATTCAAGCAGTCATTGCCTGCAAAGGATTCAAAGTATTAAAAATATACATTTTATTTATGATCGTGGTAATTTGTCCAATTACACTTCAGCCCCTGAAATAAAGAGAATCTTTATGAAAATGGATGTAATTCCTTAACTTTTCATACAATATTTTTGTTCAACCTCGTGAATTAAAGCCAAAAGTCTGCACTTCAATTATGTCTTGTTTATTTCATTTCAATTCCATTCCGC
This sequence comes from Umbra pygmaea, assembly GCA_016801145.1. Taxonomy (NCBI): domain Eukaryota; kingdom Metazoa; phylum Chordata; class Actinopteri; order Esociformes; family Umbridae; genus Umbra; species Umbra pygmaea. Next base: position 24,019 of record JACXGM010003904.1, on the reverse strand, counting down.
ACAGAACCAAAATTATTAAAACTGTGTCTGTGTCCAAATATTTCTGGACCTAATTGTGACTGAAACTGAATTTTCTAGCCCAGAATTTTTCTAGTCCATATTTAAGCTCAGGATGTACAGTATGTTTATTAGGGTAGCTTTAATATTGTATTTCTGTAGTGGTGTTGTAAATCAGTGTTAGTTAATTACTGTTGCTTTACTCCTCCCACACAAGTGATGGCCTTGCCCCCTCCTTATATCTGCAATGGAGGGATTGGATGTCAAGTGTCTGCAAAGGGCAAGTTTTCCCCTGGTAACTCCTATTGTTGACCTGGTCAATTCTACAATCTCACTGCCCCTCATCATACACAGCCTTGAGTCCTTACTGATGCATGCATAGCATCACCTTACATCCAGCATTTAGTCCCACTGTTACCATTGTTGCTTTACATCCATCTGTGCGTCTTTGTACCTCATCCATGTCAACTGGTCCATCAAGCCATCATTGCTAAATTAGAACCAGTCAGTTAATGACTTCATACAGATGTCTTTAAGGCTGTAAGATGTCCTCAGTCAAAATTGAAACAATTTCAAGTGATATTGTGAATTTCAAGCATTATATGCCATGGAAATCCCCCAGCGAAACCTTTTATTATTGTGACATTTCCAGATGCGTGAAATAAGCTTGACCTCATGTTTGCTCTAGTTATTAACTTCTTAAAATAAGACCCTTGAAAAGAGATACGAGTGAGCTCTTTCTAACTGAGAATCTCATTCTGACTCTTCAGGATATGACATGTTCTGGTTCTCATCCCGTCTGACTCTTCAGGATGTTCGGACAATTCTATATGAGCATCATACGAAACAGGTTGAGAGTGTTCTATCAGTGGTAATGAGGTCACCTCGAACCCTGAGGCCTATTGCAGTGCTCATCAGTCATCAATGCTGAGACCGTCAAGGCCATCCTTGCTACACATGACTACAGGCAGCTCGTAGCTGTCTTCTGATGGACTGTGGTAGTACCACAGAATGAATGCATGTGTGTTCATGCCACTCTGGCTTGCAGGTCAGTGTGTCATAGGATATGTTAAGCAAGGATTTGGCTCAAAGATGGCCGAATGTCTAGGGAGTCCACTGACGACACCAAGTCAAGGACATAGTCCAAGGAGCTAGGGACATTACATAGAAAATATGATGCTCAAGGATGTGGTCCCTGATTACTATACAGAGCAAGGGATGTTTTTTTATCTGGGGGCAACCGACCCTGATGAGTGTCCGAACACCCCATATTGCCTGGTGTTCCAATTAAAACTGAACCAACCGTTATCTGACTCAAGACTTATTTATTCAATAATAAGCATTTTATTGCCCTCTACAAGGACATGACATCTTCTAGTTCTCATTCACTCTGACTCTTCAGGACATGACATCCTCTAGTTCTCGTCCTCTCTGACTCTTCAAGACATGACATCCTCTAGTTCTCATCCACTCTGACTCTTCAAGACATGACATCCTCTAGTTCTCATCCACTCTGACTCTTCAAGACATGACATCCTCTAGTTCTCATCCACTCTGACTCTTCAAGACATGACATCCTCTAGTTCTCATCCACTCTGACTCTTCAGGACATGACATCCTCTAGTTCTCATCCACTCTGACTCTTCAGGACATGACATCCTCTAGTTCTCATCCACTATGTTCTTTGATTATGCTCTGATTGCTCTTGTCCGTCTTCCTTCAGATGGGGAGAAGACTCGGCTATCTAAACTGGATGACAACCTCTGCAGGATCTGCATGGATGCAGTGATTGATTGCGTCCTTCTGGAGTGTGGTCACATGGTCACCTGCACCAAGTGTGGCAAGAGGATGAGCGAGTGTCCGATCTGTAGGCAGTATGTTGTGAGAGCTGTGCATGTCTTTAAGTCCTAATATCACCACCCAGCACTGCCTCACAACTTATTAAATAAGATTTAGCCTCCAGAGAAACAACTGTGTGTTTGTGTGCTTCTCAGTGCATACTGTCACCAAGCTCACAAAAATCCCCAAAGACTTTGTTGTCAGTGTTTTCTGTTAATATTCCCTGAAAGGCACACACTTATAATGAATATGGGCAATGATGTCTTTCTCTTTTGCAAATTCTTTTCACTTTTTTGAGTTTGACCAATGAAAAGAAATCAATTCCTTTTCTGAACACATTTTATGCACCATGTGCAAAGTTGTTTTGTTATTTTTTAATCTACCGACTGGGGAACTTTGCTGCAAATGACTGTCCTCTACTGACTCTACAGTTGTAGATGAGAATGAAGGGGATCTGATAAGGAGGCTAGCAAGAAAATGCTCCTCTGATCTTTCCCTCTGCATGCTTACACCACTGGTGAGTGGTATAGTAGCTCACTGTGCCATAATGGAATCATTCTGTGCGTAGAGGTCTATTTTAAAAAAATATATACATTTTGTTATTCTTTTACAACAGCAATATGAAGTTTCATCTGTGTTTTGACATGTTCTATTTTAGCACTGAAGGATTTTGCTAAATGCATTAATGGGTTTCAGTCCAGTTTTTGTTAGTATAACTAAATATTTTGAATATGCTTTAAAGTCTGTTATTTTATCATGTCTAATGTTTTTATTTGAGCAATTACTGTAGAAAGTTAAATTTACTTGCTGTGCAGTTACAGTTGTTTCATATCACAGAGATGTACAGATCTATTTTTTCCTCATTTGATTTTAATGTATAATATCATTGATGATGTCACAGAGTGGTTTCTCTGTCAGGTGGATGTACATGTTGGTTGTTTGAGCTAGCTGTTCCTACAGTAGATGAGAAGTGGCGCATGAAGATGTGTAACGCCCTGGTCAGACCAATTGCGGCAGTGCAGTTTGGTACAGCAGAAATACATTAGTTTTCAATAGAACGCTGCATCACTTGCGTTGCGGTGAATTTTGAGTGATGCATCCGTTCGAAAAATCAAACGGATGCTTCGAATTGCATGCGTTGGACACACCTACTGTAGCTTGGAAAAGGGGAGTGTTTTATTACAAAGCAGAGCGAATGCATGCCGAAATGTTGTTGCGTGGCTATGTAAAAGTTTAAGCATCCGTTATGCACTGCCGCAGTTGGTCTGACCAGGGCGTAAGGTTGCATCTTCATGATGATGGTGCTTCAGTCAAAGTGCATTCTACAGGTCATGGAGGTGGGTGCCATTTGGTAGGTTGGGTTAAAGATGTTACCTCCTGCTGACCTGTTTGTTTTCTGGTCCTGCTTCTTTAGTATAACAAGCACTGTACTATCACACTAACTCAACATTGCTGCTATTTCTGAAACGATGTCACATGCAAACTATAGTTGCTGAGCAGGTTGAACTTCCATTGGGAAGGTAACACTATACAAGTGTGCAAGATATGGTCTTTCAGTGCTTAACTTTTTATTTTGGTAATTAAATATTTTAATTGAAATACATTAGTTTGACCTTGTTGCAGTTTGTCTACGATGCTGTCCTAGCAACGCCACGTGTTCTTTGCACCCCTTTGAAAACAAATGAGTATAATTGGTTTAATGGGTAACATCTTCAAAACGAAAGCAAACATAATGAATACATGAAGTCGGGTGAGGGTCAAAGAATGCGTTATCATTGTTGGATGATACCGATTTTATACAGAGAAACAACATGACAATCATAGCACTTGGTTTGAGGTTTACAAATATTAACTACATCATGTGCATATGTATCAAATGTGGCTGACATTCAATTGAAACATTGTAGGCCACAGTAACAACAGCTAAATAATGACAATTATAATTACATTATTTGCACAAAACCACAGTTATGAATAACTACTATGAAATAAATACAAAATGAATAAATAAATACAAAAATGACTTAGATCTACTAATTTTGTAATTAATAATCAGACGGTCAAATACTTTTTTTTAAAGAAGCTCATTACAAGTCTGTAGAGGCCACTGTTATGGTATGCGTTGGTGTAAAACAGATCGTTGCTACAGTTGCTACATCCAATTATGGACATATGATTTAAAACATTAATTCTTAAAGAATTTGAATCTCTCGTACCAAATCAGAACCCCAAATATATCGATTTCACTCCGATGTTTTTAAAACACTATTTTCCAAACATGGACAACTATAATTTTGATATTGCATGCATCCATGTTTACATTTAAACTGGAAAGAAATATATCCAGGCCCATCCCTCAGCTTTTTATTAAGAGATGGGGTAACTACCATTTGAAATAGGTATTGGCCCAAATTTCATTACTTAACAAAATTTGATGAGCTAATCTCTTGCAGAAGGGGCTCTTCAGTACTGAAACCTCTGAAACAGAATAAGAATAAAAATACAAAACGGGAAAATGCTAAAGGTATCATTAACACAAACGTTTTAACATGGATAACTTTAAATCAATATTTATTAACTGATTGATTTCCATATATTCATTTATCTAACCATCTTTTAGAAATGTCCTATTTTGTTATAGTGGTATTATATGTACATGTTTTAAGTAAATTAAATCCAGGCAAATGTAACTACCAAGAACTTGTAATGTCAATTTCAATATTTGGCAGGATATTAGGTAAATCACAGCATTCAGAAGGATTTATATTACCATCTGTGTTTAGGCACACTGATTTAAAGTAATGTAGGTCAATATGACTTTCAGACAATTACCTGGGACCTGCTCACAAGATGGATCTTAGTGTGTGTAGGGTACTGCATACATAGTCGTTTTAATTCCCCCTTCACATTGTTTGCCCAATAAGTGAATTGTTACATAAAAAGGACAAAAATGTTTAACATTTAAAACAATTCTAAATGATAGGAAACGAATGCAATGCAATAAACAAGGTCAAATTTAAAACACAAAATGTATCATCTCATGCATGCTTTGTTTCCACTTTACTCTCTCTCCTGCTGCCCAGACGTTGGACATCATTCTCTTTCAGTACAAGGATTCAGCTAGAGAGTCATTCATGTAAAGAAATGTTGACCATCCCCACTGTAATACACATTTCTTCATCTCTCAACTCCAGTAACATTGTTCTTTCACAAAGACAGACAACTCTTCTAAGTTGAAGAGGTATTCAAGATACAAAATGCAACAAGTCCAGGCTTGATGGGGGAAACCTCCATTTAGGGCAAACCATAGTTTTGTTTTGATGTATATTTTGTCCAGAGCTCAGAACTAGCTTAGTTTCTGTAGTAATTTCTCTTCTTTGAGTCCAAACTGCACACTCACAGACATCTCTGCGATGAACTGTTCACAGGCTGTTTTGGTCACCTGTTTGCAGTAGCGTAGATCAATTTGACAGATGCTTCCACAGCGCTTGAAGAATGTAAGAGAATGGTCGGTCACCCTATTACAAACTGGAAGGGACAAAAACAAAAGTGTAAAGACTCAGCTTTGATGCAACAAAGATATGCTAAACATAGTTTTGCTCAGAAATTGCAGTATTCAGAACAAAACTAGTACAGAACAGCCTCCGACTTAAAAAACATTGCTCTGTAGCTTATCAAACATACAGCCATTGCTGTTCAAAACAAATCAATGTCAGGCTGATATTAACCACTTCCGGGTAGCTCCGCCCACTTCTGGGAAGGCCACGCCCATTCCGAGTACAGATACAGATATTTAGCTCATCCCTAACAGCAAACCATGTGAAAACTGCATGCAGCCTAACAAAGTCTGTCATTGTGGCTGCAGAGAATCCAGGGTAAGTTTGTAGTTGGCATGAAACTGATCTTTCAGGGGAGAAATTCAATCAATCACATAATCACATTTTAGCTCCAAATGGTAGATATTAGGCTAGAATTGTGGGTAGAGGTTCACTGCTTAGATAGCTGATCCCATTTTTATTAAATCAACCAATGGGCGCTAGTTTAATTAATGTAAATTCGACAACACACAATCATTGCGCAGATATAACTTCCAATATACAGGTCCTTCTCAAGAAATTAGCATATTGTGATGAAGTTCATTATTTTCCATAATGTAATGATAAAAATGTAACTTTCATATATTTTAGATTCATTGCACACCAACTGAAATATTTCAGGTCATTTATTGTTTTAATACTGATGATTTTTGCATACAGCTCATGAAAACCCAAAATTCCTAGGAAAACCCTGGGAAAACCCTGGGAAAGAAAGGTGATTTAAGCAATTTTGAGCGTGGCATGGTTATTGGTGCCAGACGGGCCGGTCTGAGTATTTCACAATCTGCTCAGTTACTGGCATTTTCACGCACAACCATTTATAGGGTTTACAAAGAATGGTGTGAAAAGGGGGAAAAAATCCAGTATGCGGCAGTCCTGAGGGCGAAAATGCCTTGTTGATGCTAGAGGTCAGAGGAGAATGGGCCGACTGCTTCAAGCTGATAGAAGGGCAACTTTGACTGAAATAACCACTCGTTACAACCGAGGTATGCAGCAAAGCATTTGTGAAGCCACAACACGCACAACCTTGAGGCGGATGGGCTACAACAGCAGAAGACCCCACTGAGTACCACTCATCTCCACTATAAATAGCATCCCACAAATCTCCATCAACTGCAAGATGCTATCTTATCAATATGGGCCAATATTTCTGAAGAATGCTTTCAGCACCTTGTTGAATCAATGCCACGTAGAATTAAGGCAGTTCTGAAGGCGAAACGGGGTCAAACACAGTATTAGTATGGTGTTCCTAATAATCCTTTAGGTGAGTGTATTTATATACATTGTCGTGTGTATATTGATTAGAGGTTAACTTGCAGCTGATAGAAAATAACAGTCAGATTCAAAATAGACAGTAGATGACAGAGATCCTCCCAGAGACTAAGTAACTACAGTACGTTGTCTTCTAACAACTAAACGAAATAGCACAGTATACCATATTACTTCTAACTGAGAATGCAGTAATTATTTGACAAATATTTTATGATGTAAAATGTTATTAACAGCAATATTTAGATACATCAGTAGAAACCCAAACACTGTAATATCAAAATACATTGCATTTCTGTGTATGTACAGTATCAATATAATCTAAGCCAATTAGTGATTTCTAACCTGCATTTCCTATTGAACATGTGCCGACATTATAATCATGTACAATCAATGCATCATGCGTCTGGTGATTACATCATAATCATAAATTGGTCAACCTCTAATATATAATCAACACAGAAAATATAATTTTGTGATACATTTTAAACTCCTCAAATTAACAGATATAAAAATAACTGGAAAAGTGAAGCAACGTAACACAGGAAGTAGTGTAACGAACCTGACAGGTTAACTTCAGTGAGGGAGTCTCTGGTTGTGGTCCCTGCGGCGGTCAGTAGGTTAACAGACTGGTCGTTGACATGGTTACAGTAGCTCAGGTCCAGTTTGGAAAGTAACGGCATATGTCTGATAATCAGACGCAGAGAGGCATCTGTGACATCCAGTCCGGCTAGACGCAGGTCTAAAACGTTTCTCAGCTTACAGCGGTTGTCCAACTGACCTGAGGGTTAACAGCAGGAACAAAATGTTAGGCATAATCCTTTAATTACAAAAATGTGCGCTTTAGTATGTTTCAGGAAATATTAGTAAATCTCAGTCACTGGGTCCACAATAACAAGATTAAGTTCCGTAAGCATTCAAATAAATAGCTTCCTATGCTATTAGTTTTTTACAGTGATACAAATGTTTGTATAGGTTATTCGTAGAGCTGAATACCACCAAGGATCACAATTTTCTCCTCTCATTCGCAAAAGGGGAGTGAATTAGCAGCAATATAGGCTACCAGAAACTGGAGTGATAAAAGCAAATATTTTGTTGTGTTCTGAAAGTTGCAGTCTCCGATTTTGGCCACTGGTATTTTAAACTGATATTCCTAAACAGTCGATGCAAACGATAGTCAATTTAAGTCACCAACCATTAGGGTACAAGTCGAATTTCATTGAAGAAACCACCCAATGAAAACAGTATTTTTTCAAAAATAAACTCAAAATGCACTGTTCCAAATTACTATGCACAACAGAGATTCAAAACCTTTTATAGGTTGTAAAGAACTGAAAATGTTCATTTGGTGAATTTGCTGCATTAAGAGGTAATTTACACAAGTGAATAAATAACACCAACATTTTCCTATTTATATATTGTGATTTGTATAGTAACTCTTTAAAATATAGCAAACACCCATGATTGTAAACTATGTATTTACTAGCTAGTACTTGCTGACTATTACTCAAACTTCTCAGGTGCTGCGAGCAAATCACTCCGCCCAAGTAGCAGAAGTGGCAGTGCTTCGCCTTCTGAGAATAGTTCCCAGTATAATAGTAGCAGTAGGTCCCAGTATGTATACGGTTAGAAGATGGCTGTGTCTCATGTGACCTTGTTATTTGTACACGCTGTGACTATACAAACCACAACATATAAATAGGAAAATGTTGGTGTTATTTTGGTCACTTATTGGGAGCAGTATGCTAGATTACCTCCAGTTACCTCCAGGATCTGTGCTAAGCTAGGTTAGCGGTGGGTGCGTCAGACAAGAGTTACGACGGAGATGAGAAGGGTATGTATGGACTTATGTAACTCTGGGGGATACAGTGATTAAGCTTATGTCCCAGTATCTCGGCATGTTCCTTTAAGTAGTTTTCCTTTAATTGGGCTCACCTGGTAAACTAATTATCACAGATGTTTGAGATTGATCACTGAAATCAAACGAGCCCGGAGACACAATACTATCCATGAGTTTGATTGAAAAATAAAAATATTTAGTGTTTATGACACTTAATTCCAATTTACATCATAATTTGGAACGTGATATAAAATGTTGCACTAGCTATGTAAATAGAATATCATAATGTTCAGGTTTAGTTTAAACGTAAATGTAAGCACTGTCAGACTGATATCCATTTAGAGTTTGAATGCAAGCATGTCATTTCAGGCTGTCTAAATCTGCGTCTCAAATTGCATACTACAAGTACATTCTGCACTGGTAAAGTAAGTATATAGTATGCCAGTATTGGGACATACTTCCACATTATTAAATTGTTGGAAATTTACATAAAAAAGCATGCACAATTACATACTATGAAAATCTGCCAAAGATAGTACACTATCCTGGAACCTTTTGCATACTATGGTTTGGGACATACTAATCTGGCATACTTTATAATATGGATAGTAAGCCATTTGAGATGCAGACCAACTGTTGAATACTACTACAGCAGAAAGAGGAGCCTCAGCTTGGCCACACCAAGGACAACCATGACAGGTTCATGTCAACATCCACCCAAAACAACTAGCAGGGGCTGATATGATGGGGTCATGACAACATCCACCCAGAACAACCAGCAGGGGGTGATATGATGGGGTCATGACAACATCCACACAGAACAACCAGCAGGGGGTGTTATGATGGGGTCATGACAACATCCACTCAGAACAACCAGCAGGGGGTGATATGATGGCCATTACAACTTCATTCAACACTGCCCTGCATTTGGTGGCGGTTACCTGGTCTGTTGTCGGTTGGGGGTGACAGCAGGTCCCTCATCTGAGCATCTTTGAGCCCCTCCACCCACTGTACGTCCAGGGTGCGCAGCAAAGGACAGCTAGAGGTGCAGAGGGCCGACACAGCCATCCAGGAGCACCCGGCAAGCAGCAACACCCGCAGCCCTGCAGGACACAGAGCACAGTCAGCACCTCACCGAGGGCCATCCAATTTTCAGACAACACAGGCTCTCATAGATCATAGAGATATCATTGAGAAGACACGGTCATAGTTCACACCTGGTAAGCGGTTGATGAGCCAGCTGAGCTGCTTCTTGGAGATGTTGGTCCAGCTGAGGTCCAGGGCCAGGGGCTGCCTGCGGATGATGCCACTCAGCATGAGGGGGGTGATGGACTTGCATCGGTTCAGGTCGATCCTGGTCCACAGCCTCTTATCACAGCACCTGGAGAAAATTAGGAGTCACTGACCCGAACCAGGCTAACATTCCTGTTCTAGATTGTGGGGATATTTAAATGTCTGTGTTTAACTGGCTCTTAATCTGAGCAGTGACAGTGAGCAAGCTCTCACCATCGGTTCCATGTCTTGCAGACCCCCATGCAGACACAGAGCTCCTTGTGTGTGAGGTGGCCAAAGATTTTCATCCAGATCTCTCGCTGCACTGCGTGGGTCTTCCCAGCCACCAAGGGCAGTCTGTCTGGCGGTGGGCTGATGGGGGGCGGCCGAATTACATGGCGCTCCATTTGGACACACTTGGGCGGGGAGAGAGGGGGCAGGGGCCGGGTGCCAGGGGAGCTTCTGTTGAAGCCCAGAGGGGTGATCTGGCTGGGGTAGAAATGGTGCAGCTCCCAGGGGGTGCCGTTCATCTCCTTGGTCCGGAGATGTAGCCGCTCCCCGCCCAGGTCACTGCCATGGCGGAAACCCCTCCTGGGCTCCTCGTTCTCACTCTCTGGCTCCACCTTCAGGGGCTGGCGATTCTCATTGGCTAGGCAGTCTTCAGTCTTCTGGATCTCCTGGTTCAGGGCTTTACTCAGCTCTTTGCTCAGTTCCTTGTGGGGTACACGTCGTTTGCGGCGAGCTTTGGGGCGTGGACCCTTGTCCTGGGGTTCACTTCCCCCCTCACTGCTGGGGCCCGCCTGTGGGGAACTACAGTGAGACTGGTCACTGTCAAGGAGGGGGGTTTTCAGAGGACTGGGCAGGTCTGTCTTCGGGTCCTCGTCATTCCTGTCCTCCCCGAACTCCTCAATGCTGCTCCTCCTCTCCTCGATGTGGCTCCTCCTCTCCTCGATGTGGCCCCTCCTCTCCTCGATGTGGCTCCTCCTCTCCTCGATGTGGCTCCTCCTCTCCTCGATGTGGCTCCTCCTCTCCAGGACTCTGCGGTAAAGGGAGTCCTTCTCCTCGACATCAAGCTCCTCTTCCTGGTTGTCCTCGGTCTTGATCTGATGGAGGAGTCTGGGGAACAGGGGTTCATCCGACTGTCCCTGTGGGTTGGTTACAGCGTTCAGCTATGAACACCCTAGTGGAAACTTTTAAACATTCTACCAAACGCAAATGTTTGTAACCATCCACATTCAAATAGTAACACTGTGCAAAGAAAGCGTTAAACAGAAAATGCATTAGGACATCTACCTTCTTCCTCAAAGCAAAGTCCTCTTCCTCATCATCATCAAAAAGTTTCCTCTTTTTCCTCAGGTTGTCCTCAGGTCTGGGTCGAGGCAGAGTGCTGGGCGACAGGACAGGGGGCTGTCTGTGGAGGGACTCCCGTTCCTCTGGTCTGTATCTGGGGGTCTCGTCTCTCTCAGGCTTCCTCTTGGCCGTAGATGTGGACTCGCCCTCCTCTTTGATGGACTTCTGCTCCCTCAGCAGGGATCCAGGGAGGTTAGACGCATACTTGAACCCTGGTCCTCTTTTTTGCTTGCAGACCAAAAGGTGAGAAAACAAGGGAGACAACTTTATATCTTTTGCCTATCGCGAGATGATAATCAAACTGAGCTCCTCTACTAGTTTGACAAGTGGAGTCAAACACGGTACTAGATAATTCTGTTTATTTGTTTTCGCCTGTCTGTTCACCAGACACAGGGCATTAGACCATGTCAAACAGGAAGTCGATGAACAGGAAGTACAAACTACAAAGAAAACAACATTATGAAATGCCTCTGACTAAAGGGAGTTTTCCTATGTAAATACACAGCACTTTCCGATCCAACAACCTCAGATAACACATCTGGCATGTGCTTTATAGAAAGGGTTAACCGACACCAGAAATATCCATTAAATATTCATGCATATGTACTTAAAAATGGTATTATATGATACACGGTCTACTCTAAATATATTGATATAGCTACTCACTTTCCCAGATTTGCCAGCGTAATTGCATTTTGGACATTCCCAACAGTTTGGAAGCTCGTCGTTCACCACACCAGCAGCATCTTTGACCTGGACAGAGTGAAGGTAATGAGAGTTTAGAGCAGTCGGGTGGAAGGACAGTCAATCTAATGTACAATGTGTTCAAACTGAACATGGAAATGAAAGTTTGAATGGTGTAGTCTGAGACCGTTAACACTTTGTTTTCTCTCAAACACACCCAAGTCTAGCAAACAACAAAAACTCAGAAAAATATTACCAAAAACTAAAATCTATATTCTTCAGACATAATAACTTACCACTGAAATGTGTTAGGTGGCTGGAATAGACACACTTAATGTCACTAATATCAGATGTGTCTTAACTTCACTTCATTAGAACAGGTAAGGTAAGGACGTGCTGTAACATGCTATGCTCTGGCAAAATGGTTGCTAAAAACGTATGAGCCAATTTGCATGTTTTCTTGCATCTGACTCATTCAAACAACAACAACACTGCAAAGTGACACCGTAGCATCATGTGATTTCAACTGGACACTTCTCTTTTGTAGACAGTAGACACTACAACACCCTACTGTCACTTCATCTAGAAAAGAGAAAGTAACAAGGTAGGGCAATGTGCAAAAACAACAGGATGCCACCCCTCACCACCACAAAACCTCATCAAAATGTCTTGTAAAACTGTAGGAGAATGGGTCCGCATTGCTTCATGGGCTAAGTTGCTGCCTTGCAGGACAAGCTACGCCATGATAGTCAGTGGTTTGAGCCAGACAGTGGCTTCTCCGACTTTTCCCGGAGCCACAGCATCAGGCAGCACAAATTGGCATAGCGCTGCCCGGGATTTGGGATAGATACGCTGAATCATTTACATTTCCACATCGCTCTCCAGTGTGCAGTTCGGGAGCCTAAAAGCTCAATTGCAGAAGTATAGTTAGTGAGCGTAATCATCCTGTGCATGATCTGACTACAGGCTTCCGTGTTTGATGAACAGTGCAAAAAGAATCATCTGGCTCGGCAACACGTGGATGGATGAACACGTAAAGTGCCCTTCACCATCCCACATCTGACCAGGGAGTTGCGGAGCTGGGGAATAGGCAGGGTTAGAGGACAAAACAGTATAGAAACAATTGGGAGGGGAGAAAAATTGGGAAAAACCACACACCAAAAAAATTAAAATAAACTCAGAGCCAATCTCAGTAAGTCACCTGCTGTTGGTAACACACAACATTCCAGGCCATTGCTCTCACTGGAGAGTCTAAACAATACCAAAAACCACTGAATCATTTGAAAAACATTTACGTGAATCACAGTGAAGTGCAGAATCATGAAGTGAATCAGATGGAGGCTTGGCCTCGTGCTACGTGTTGCTGTGCACATCCGGTCTCACCTTTAAACAGTTGGGGTGGACAATCTCATTGCATATAGAGCACTCCATTAGCATGACGCTGAACCGGTCCTCCTCCAGCGTGTCTTCCTTCCCTGCCTCTCCACACACCACACACACAGCCGTGTGGGGAAGGACGGGCTGCAGAGGGGTGACACACATTCAGTGATCAACCCTTTGACAGCTATAGACAAAAATGATTTGGCCAACTTTCATTATAGATTAAAGTTGATAACAAGCTTCTATTCACTGTATGTTATTGTATTTTGAGAATCACTAAGACATCCTAATGGTCTGTTCTGTATTCAGGGCTCTACGCTAACGTTTTTCCCAAAGAGTACATGTACTCATAAATAAAACTGTCGGAGCACACAAAGAAATTTAAAAGATTGAAAAATGTTCAAGTAACACAGAATTTACACCTTTTCTTTTTCTCAGTGTTTCTCCCACCTTTCTCTCATTTTGACCGCACTTCATCATCAAAGAAAACTACTGCAGTTGGTGCATGACTACTTGCGGAACGTGGGAGTTGTAGTTTTTATAACAATTAAAAGCGGGGGGCAAACTGCATTATGGTAGGTTGTAATCTTTATTTGCACACTGTGCTCCTAAATCATTTTTCCTTGTCTCACATGTCTATTTTTAGGAGCAAATACTTGTGAAATAGGAGCACTGTAGAGCCCTGTGTATGATTGTACCTTTCCATGAATTTCGGCATTTGCGCTCATTCAAATTAGCCCTAAAACAACCTAAATCCAGTTCAATATCTTTGAATACCAGTCATGTTCATTCTGTCATTAGCTAAGACTGTTGTTTGAAGTGTTTTATTACAGCATGTTTTTGTGTCATCGTTCAATCAACCTACTGAATGCGACTTAAAAATATATGTCTTCTGGGGTAGTTAGGTTATGTGCGATAACAAACAAGAAATTAGATCTCACAGCGGAGCATTGCTAGCCTTCACTTTTTACATCAAAGTGACATTACGTAAAATGGACTTGACTGGTTACTGAAAGGAACTTAAATCATCTACGACATCTATTGCTTGAAATCAGGCTTGGCTGCATTGACTTCAATGGAGAATGATTACATCCCTATCAGAGTTGTGCCGATATCTAGAAAATGTAACTTCAGCCTTGACTATCTATAGCAGTGTTTCTCAAATGGGGGTACGTGTACCCCTAGGGGTACTTTGGAGTACTGCAGGGGGAACATGAAATCTCTGCAAAAATGCTAATTTAAAAATGTCATGCATAATTCCAAAAATAATTATACTATAATAATGAATTAAGTGATTTATTTTAAACATTTGAAATGTAGCATTTAAATGTTTTTGTTTAAAAAAAGTTGTTTTAATGAATCTATCACTGCCGGCGCTGTATTGTACCTCTTTATATATACTTTTTTCTACCAAAAATGTTTTGTGCTGGTCAGGGGGTACTTGGCGCTGGTCAGGGGGTACTTGGCTTAAAAAGGCAATTCAAAGGGGGTACAATATGGAAAAGTTTGAGAAACCCAGGTCTATATCATATGCACATTTATTTGTGGAAGGGTAGCCTGGTAAGTAAAGCATCTGACCAGTAAACGAAAGGTTGCTCGATCAAAGCCGAAAGGGGCAAGATGAATACTCGTTTGTTCTTTTCTTGGGCAAGATTAACAAAAATTGCTTCCTGGGTGCCAAATAAAGCAGCCCTCTGCACCTCTCCTATTGAAAGAATTTGGTTTGAAAGATGGCATGAAATTGTGATTGTACTTCTGTGCTGTTGACAATAAAATTAATGTAATCCTTATGAAATCCTGTAATTTGTGGAATGGAACTGCAGCACTGGATCACACATGTCTGAAGTGAGCGATGCATCAGCATGACCTGTCAGCCTGTGTGGTTCCTGTCACTTGACTCACAGCAATGCATTGCCTCATAATGCAGGACTGCTTCATGCGCCCTGGTCCTCCAAACTTCTTCATGTCTTTGCAGAAGTGACATTCTCCACACTCGGTCCGAAGGCATGCCTCACACTTTCGGCAGCGTGTTCTCCTGCGTCTGGCTCCGGATGCGCTACGATTCGATGGCAGCTTGACTGCTGCTGAGGTCCCCACCTTGGGTTTCGGCCGGTTGGCTGCCTGTTGCTGCAGAGAAAAATATATATCTTTAGAACCTCAATTAATTCTAGTCCCTGGAATTAAGATTTCTGGAACCCAATCATTGACCTGTTGATCAGTGGCCCATCCAACAAAATACATCCTACCACAAAGCAGAAAATGTAGAAACCACTTACTACACTATTTAGTACAAAACGCAGAAACATATACAACCTTTTGTGTCATTTCATATTTCTCATTTCAAATCAGTGGCGCATTGTTATGACATTCCACATGATAGCATTAAGAACAATCCCATTACACCTAGCCAGTGAAGCAAGGTTCGGACTGACCAAAGCCCCAACATTGATTGTTCAACCTCAGGTAGAGCATATGTACACTGGCTTTTTTTCACATATACAGCCACCAAGCATAAGCATGGGGCTAGCCCCTCCCACCATAGAA
Organism: Umbra pygmaea; assembly: GCA_016801145.1. NCBI lineage: Eukaryota > Metazoa > Chordata > Actinopteri > Esociformes > Umbridae > Umbra > Umbra pygmaea. The sequence goes on along the minus strand of JACXGM010003904.1, from coordinate 8,248 downwards.
AACAACAACAAGAGCTCTGGCGCTCGCACAGCCACGCTTGATATTTTGTGTAGACACTAAACAGACATTTCTATTTTAAGCCAAAATTAGTAGAAAATACAGATTCTGCATTTTTATTAATGTTATCAGTAATTTTCCTACAATTTATTTAAATAAAATAATTTATTTTACTGGCACTGAATTTTGTTGTTAACAATACAGTTTGTGAAAAAATGCCACTTGGCCCAAATGTAGAATCGCTACTGATCCTCCGAACCAATATTAAAAAGGTACAATATGTAGATTTCCAAAACAATAACAAAAGACGTACTTTGCATTAAAAAAGCAAACATCACTATACCTATATTATATATATATTTATGTTAGTTGTGTACTTACATTATCCCAAATGTTTCCACCAACTTTAAAACACAGAGAAATTTGTAATTTAATTCGAAGACACAGGATGTTTCATTTTGTTGCCAAGCAATGGCATCATATAATCTTTGGCTCCTCTAGTTGCGCTACGTTCCAGGGAACCACCAAACATAACGTCAATAAAGTTAGAATATATTCAACAATACATTACTTTGTCAGTGAACATTTTTTCTGCTGGAGACGCTAGATTGGCAGGTTGTCATTGACGATGACAACAACAAAACCCATGATACAACGCTACTTCTCAACATCATCAAAGTACATGTTTTGATTGAGAGACCCCTAGTGGCCAAAAACTACATATTGTATGTTAAAATCATGACCATTTAAATGGAAATGTATCCAGGCCAGTAACCTATCTTCTGGTTAATTCCTGAACAACATCTAGTCAACTGCTGGTATTTGAGTTATTAAAACCATAATTCACAGAGGTCGCTGGCTGTGAGTGTGAATCACAGACCGTTTTGAATCACAGATCCTCCAAATACCAAACATGTCAATCAGTCTATATAAAAAAATATAATTCCCCTTGCAATAACAGTTGGAGGTTCACAAGTAGAACAGAATTGTACAGACCCTCATCTGAGCTGACCAAACAATTAAATCCACCAAAATAATCCCTAACGATAGTACTGAGAGAAAAAAATTCACAGCACAGGAAAGTGTTTCCATGGCAACATAAAATCCCTGCTTTTTCGAACTATTTAGATCGGAAATAGCAGAGACAATGTACTTAAGGGGCTAGAACAACAGGAGTTCCTTTTAGTTTATTTGCTCATAAAGTACACATATAGCTTCTGGTCAATGGAGAACTGCTGGAAAACACAGATTAATGTGCCACTGTACCTCCCAGACTGCTACGACTCTGCTACTGTGGATTGAGTCATTCATTACCCTAGAGGCTTAACTTATAGGCAATAACACTACTTTTGTGTGTTGGATCAATAAGGGACAGGGCAGGTAGTTCCTAACAGAGGAAGATCCCCTGCCCATGCTAGCTTTAACACAATATTTCAAATTGAATCTAGTACAGCATTGGTGAGTTGGTCTCCTGCCTCTGACCTACACAGGCATCGGTGCCAAGCACAGCTCAGCATTAATGGCAAATACAAAACCTAGTTCCCAAAAATGGGCAAAGTTACAAACGATTGCATGCCGTCAAATACGAAAACTTTATATATCAATAGACACTACGTCCGCTGTCTTCTTGAGAACATTTATATCCTGTTGAATATTTGAAGCATGACCAATAGGATGAAGTACCTTTCAACTGGAAAGGGAATAAGTAAATAAGTAAATGATTAGCAGGAGCTCAGTAACAACACCTAGAAAGGGATGTGAGGGCAGTTACCACAGTGAGCCAAGGACTTAATTAAACCAGCAAATAACAAAATGGCAATACAAACATCTCCAAAAGTGACCTGGCAACGCACAAAACAAGTCAAAACATTTAACTTCCAATCACAAACCCTGCCATAGCTCAGCTCTTACAAAACCCTTCCCCTCTTACAGGTATGGCGAATAAGGACCAAAAGCTCATTAAAATCAAAGAGCAGACAGAATTGTTGCATAGGGCTTAAAGACATAAAAAGTACTACATTAGAAGATATTGTTCCTTCATGAATACCGAAATCACATTTCCCTTGGGTGAAATCCCATAAGAACGTACTTCACTAGGAAGATTGAGAAATGTTTTGTATCAGTTACCTTTGTCTCATATTTGGCCATCAATAATTCCATATCCAAACATGTAGTGTAGATGATGCAATGGAGACTGAAACTCAGACTGATGCTTTGATAATAAATCTAAACCAATGAGTTCACATAGAGTTAAAGAGGAACAAATCAAAAGGGCTGAGGCTACCAATGTTACACTCTCAGCATTGCACAACATTCAAGCATGACTGTAGCATATTCCTGGCATTGTTTCACTGTTGAAATGTCTTAATATTTTTGCAACAGTGCAAACATGAAGTAATGCTTGAAAATATCTGCTTTTCCATTGAGGAAAGAGATTTGTTCTGAGTCAAGTAACATGTATTTATTTTAACCAACAAGTGGGTGAGTATACTCCATCTCTGAGAGCAATGTAATTAACAGCAGTATAGGCCTACATTTGATCATCAACATAATCTCGAAAACATAAAAGGGTGATATTTTTTTTGGAATCTAGTGAAAAGAAGGCTTATGAAAACTAGTGTGCTGACAGTATACTGTACACACAGGTCTTGTCTCTAAAGGCTGCATTTCAAGAGCCAGACCAATTTGTATGCTTCATCCCTCCAGTAATTAGCCTTCTGGACAACCAATTAAGCTTTAAAGAACATCAAGTGGGAAGACAACATAACTTTGATTCCACTACCAAGGCAACCAATTTCAGGAGTTACAAGAATAATCTCCCAGTCATTTTTATCTCCATCTGGCTGGGGTCTGTATGTGTGCTGCAAGGGTAAACTGCAGTGCATCACTGGTTGTCACCTGCCCTCCACTGAAGTCCAACATAAAGCAGGGAAACATGCAGGAAAGACCTTTGCCGAGTTGCCCCACCCTGGTCACTTCCTGTTCCAAAGAGCTTCTTGCAGCTGGATGGCAGGCGGTGTGTACAGATCAATCATGAAGAGAAAATCCTGCCCCCTGATCAGTTTGTTTCCCTGTGCTGTTTCCCATCTGAACAATATGTAAGCTACTGACCTGCTCTCAACTAAACTCAACTCTGTTGAACTTTAAATTTTAGTAAGTTTGCAGACTTACAGTGAATAAAGGGAAACGCCCCTGGAGCAATTTAGGATAAAGTGCCTTGCTCAAGGAAACCATGTCTGGCACAGTCAGGAATCGAACCGGCAACCTTCTGACTACAAGTCTGGCTCCCTAACAACTGAGCCATTAGACTGTAGTGTACCACTCGCAGCACCATTAAACCAAGTAAAACTCTATTCAAGTTCGAACATGATAGTTTTGAAAAGTAATTCGCTTTTTGACAAATCGGAATGCAGCCTATAAGTTTGGTACCAAGAAGAAAAACAAAACAGCTGACCAGCACTTACTGTAACTTGGCTGAGTAATGTGCTAGGAATGTTTGTTTGGAGGCCCTCAAAGAATGGGTCTAAATCTGAGTAGTTTCACTATGGATCACAGGGTGCTCACAGGGTCACTGTCTGCCTGACTGTAGTTGGACACAACACATAAGAGGTAAGTGTCCAACCACTATAACGGAGTCAAAATAAAAAGATCACATTAACCCTTTTATGAACAACGACTGTGAGTGGTGTTTAACTGATAGATCATAGCCCTGTGGAGAGCATCATTTATCTGTTTAATTTATCTGTTTAGCTGAGAGATCATGGAGTTTGAATCCTGCTTGTGAATTGCTCAGTGAAAATGTTCCTCCGTCTTGTCTTGGATCCAACTAATGTAGCAGATTTTTTTTGGACTCACTATAGGCTAACCTTCAACTAAAAGTAGCCAGACAGGCAAGTGCTGTAAGAGCTCCTCATTGTTCTCGTTCACCACCATCCCCCTTGATACAAAATAACACCGCCTTCAGACATCTTAAAGGCACAGAGCAGAGTGAGGTAAGATATGAGCATTGAGGTACAGGAAATCGTGTCATTACCATTTACATGAAATTAAGTATGTAATTAAAGTAGTTCGTTTAGTTAGTTAGGGAAGAAATAAGTGAAAAAGATACACCTGAATGTAACATATTGGAGCTATATCAAACATGGTCTGAGCTGAGTGTGTAGATATATCTACTTTAGTTTCAAACCCTCAGGTGAGTAGAGGCCTCACAGTCATACTACCAAAGTCACATTGACAGATCCTCTTTCACCTTTACAGTAAGTAGCTTGACCGAGAAAAGAATCTGACAGCAATATGTATAACAAACATCTAGAGACGAAGTAGGGGTACTTTTTATTGCCTTCTTCCGTTTCTGTTGAAAACAAAACACTAATCTCCGTTCCAGGAGAGTGGATCCTAGATCACATTTAAAGCCATGCAATTACGTACAGCAATTAATAACTAAGTAACTAGTTGATTTGTTGAGTAACTCATTTTCTCGCTAGGGTCTTGAAATCATTCTGATATAACAAGGGTCATAATTGGGTCTTTCAAACCACTTAAATAGCTATTATTGCCATGCAGATTATGTATTTTTTTGAAACAGCAATAAGACAAGTTTTCCTATCCCTCCATTCCATAAGCAGGACTGCCACACGGTTTGGAATGATAGGGAATGAGATACGAAAGAGAATGAAGGCGGGGAAAGATAATACATTATTCTGCTCTTAGGGTTACGGGTCTAAAATACCCATGAAAGACAAAACATTTACAGATTACAAACCCAAGGTAGTTAATGTTCGGTTCTCTGACCTGTTCCGATTCAGATTCATAATCCTCTTCATCAGCACTCAATGACAACGCCATGGTTTCTTTCTTATCGTCGGTCCAGCTTTGTGGAGAAATCTGACATGGCTGAAGGCTCCAGCACTGCTGCTGTTCCCCGGTCGGTCTCAGTCCCCCTCTCCCCTCAATTTCTCCCTCCCTCTTCATACACAGTTCGGGAACAAGCAGCTGCAGACATACAAGGCGGCATGAAACCTAATGAATATGCGCCGGGAAGGTCAGGAAAGAAGGGGGAAGGCCAAGACAACGTAGAAGCAGATGGCATTTAGCAGTGCGTGCTTACAAAGGGCCCGAAGTGTAGACCTCCAGCTAGAAGGGATACAAGCTCATGTTAACGTGACGTCAAACTCCCGCGAGAGCTACGTTGCGACTGGAATCGTCAGTGGTTGTAATCAGGGTTAAAATGTACTTTTTTATCAACCAGCCAAACATCTACTGAAACTTCAAATTTTTCCAGCAACTCAATAGATTACTATTGTTTTTTGGCTGGTGAGTGAAGCAAATCTACCAGCCATCTGCATATTTTACCAGCATTTGGCTGATAAATGTTGCTAATGGTTGTAATGCTCAGAAGTCAGAATCTTAATATTCTTCGTTTACCCCACGAAATGTAGGCATTGTACAAATGCAATTAGAGAAGCTAAAAGTGATGTGATGTCATACCCAAGGGCGTAGGTACGAGTTTGATATTGGGGGGGACAACATATATTTTTCACAAATTGTTATTATTATTGGGGCGGACCACAGTGCCTGTCTGTAACATTGGGGGGGACATCCCCCCGCGCCCCCTGTTCCTAGACCCTTGGTCATACCCGTGTACTGTCTCATATTCCACATCAAGTGCTATAATTTTCAAATCCTTTAAAGATAAACTTACCATAATTAACCATTTAACCATTTATTTTCGACAATTTTAGTTTAGTGTCAAACAAATGCACCTCATATCACTGAGCACGCCCAGAGCCATATAGCCGCTTTCCGACCGCAGGGATTTTTGCAGTTCCTAGAACATAACGTTCCTATAACCTTTTTTTTCTTGTAGAAGAAATTGCGGGATTATTTAGTTCCACGCACCGCCGTTCCTATAACCTTCTTAGCTACTACTCCAGAGCAGGGTCTTTCCATTTTCTCTTTTCCTAGGTCTACGTTGATTGGTCAAACTTATAAATAACGCCGGTCGCTTCGTTTGTCCGTTGCGTATAATACTATGCTGGAGCATTCGTCTTTTGTGTCCCAGTTATTAGGATATATCAACACAACACTCTTTTTTTTCTTAAATTGTATTGGATGTCGTTTTCAGCCTCGTAATCTGAAAAAACAAACAAACAGCAAGCCGCTGAAGGAACCCAGCACTACTTGAGCTGAAAACAACCACATCATCCGCATACATCTCCAATCATACACCCAGTGTTACAACAACATTTCACAGTTGAATGTTTTTGTATGTGGCCCTACGCTAAAGTTACCCTGGAAATCCAGAGTAGTGATTGGCGATTCATGAACGAATGCAAGCGCATTACTTCTATGATCCAGTATACTACTCGGAACTAGTATCTGAATCGTTCATATCGTTCATTTTGACGCAAGCGCATTACTTCTATGATTCAGTACACTGCCCAGTAGTAGTATCTGCATCGTTCATATCGTTCTTTTTGGCGCAAGCGCATTACTTATATGATCCAGTATACTGCTCGGTACTGGTACATGAGTCGTTCATATCGTTCTTTTTGGCGCAGGCGCATTACTTCTATGATTCAGTATACTGCTCGGTACTAGTATGTCGTACTAGTACATTGCCCGGTACTGGTACATGAGTCGTTCATTTCGTTCTTTTTCGCACAGGCGCACTACTTCTATGATCCAGTATACTGCTCGGTACTAGTACCTGGTTCGTTCATATCGTTCTTTTTGGCGCAAGCGCATTACTTATATGATCCAGTATACTGCTCGGTACTGGTACATGAGTCGTTCATATCGTTCTTTTTGGCGCAGGCGCATTACTTCTATGATTCAGTATACTGCTCGGTACTAGTATGTCGTACTAGTACATTGCCCAGTACTGGTACATGAGTCGTTCATTTCGTTCTTTTTCGCACAGGCGCACTACTTCTATGATCCAGTATACTGCTAGGTACTAGTACCTGGATCGTTCATATCGTTCATTTTGGGGCAGGCACATTACTCTATTATTTAATACGATGTAGTTATTGGATTTGCACGTGTTTGCTCATCAGTGTAGACTGACTTAACTAGTCCGAACAAATTACTAATTTGACAAATGCACCTTTATCATATCTTACATACAGTGCTTGAAGTGGGGCGGTACTCACCGGTACGCAGTACCGGCACCTCTACATTTTACTCTTAAGCGTACCTGCACTTTTTCTTGCGTACCGATGCATTTCGCATGTAGGCGGTATGCAACCACTGACAAAGAAAGCGACAGTGTCTGAGAGATTGATAATGATCTGAACGTTGCATAAACTACACCCCCCAGAGGGCACTACGTGACTTACTTCAGATTGACGAATCACGTAAAGGCAAGCAGTCAGCCGACCCTATCAGAAGTTTGCTTCTCCACGGATGCTAGTTAGAAAATGCTGTCGCCTGAACGTAACATATTTTTCACTGCTGAAAATCTACCGAGAAACTAAAAAGAAGTGTGTATTTTTTTAAGTCGTTATGCTAGCCTGGCTTTAGAAAGTTACTGAAAGAACGCGTGTGCCAGAGCCAGACACGTCAACAAAGGTCCAAGTCGAACCAGGATCATCAGGTACGTTTCATGAGCTTCAAACTAAAACTAAAAAACTAAAACCCTACACAGTCTCCCGACGTTCTAAAGTGTCAAGCGCGAAGGATGTGAAGAGGAAGATCAGACGAAAATAATGAATGGTGGCTCATCCATGTGGGTTAAACACAGCCGGAGCTATGACACCTCAAAGTCGGTCATGTTGTAGACACCTTTTTTACTTTACATGTTACAGACAAGTAAAAAATAGCTGGGGTTTCAAAAACGTATAGAAATGTTGTAAGAAATGGGTACAACATTTTTACATATGTTCTTTAATTGGGATACATATTTAATAAAACATAAAATTCAATGATCCAGGATGTTGGATTTCATTAATCCATGTTGTAGCCATGGGTCTGTTGAGTCCAAAACCATAAGGCAATGGGTCAAAGTATGACCTTTCCAGAGGCCAACTTTGTGCCAGGCGGACCTAAAATCCCTTATAGCTCTTGCTCACTGCGGCAACTCCTTGCGATTTTAGGGTTAGCGACCAGTTTACGTCCGATCACTATCTCGCTACCTGCTGTGTTAATCCCCACCACCCACTGATAGCGACTAGCGTCTAGAGATTCCAGGCGATTCAACATGTTGAATCGCTACGAGACGCCAGGCGCTAGTTGCTAACTCTGAGCCAAT
>JACXGM010003903.1:0-39873 GCA_016801145.1 Umbra pygmaea | reverse complement strand
GACATGCAAAATTTGTTGTTGTTTTGTTGTGCTTCTTCTCTGTAGCCCAGGTCAGGCGCTTCTGCCGCTGTTTCTGGTTCAAAAGTGGCTTGACCTGGGGAATGCGGCACCTGTAGCCCATTTCCTGCACACGCCTGTGCACGGTGGCTCTGGATGTTTGTACTCCAGACTCAGTCCACTGCTTCCGCAGGTCATCCAAAGTCTGGAATCGGTCCTTCTCCACAATCTTCCTCAGGGTCCGGTCACCTCTTGTCGTTGTGCAGCGTTTTTTGCCACACTTTTTCCTTCCCACAGACTTCCCACTGAGTTGCCTTGATACAGCATTCTGGGAACAGCTTATTTGTTCAGAGATTTCTTTCTGTGTCTTACCCTCTTGCTTGAGGGTGTCAATGATGGCCTTCTGGACAGCAGTCAGATCGGCAGTCTTACCCATGATTGCGGTTTTGAGTAATGAAACAGGCTGGGAGTTTTTAAAAGCCTCAGGAATCTTTTGCAGGTGTTTAGAGTTAATTTGTTGATTCAGATTATTAGGTTAATAGCTCGTTTAGAGACCCTTTTCATGATATGCTAATTCTTTGAGATAGGAATTTTGGGTTTTCATGAGCTGTATGCCAAAATCATCAGTATTAAAACAATAACTGACCTGAAATATTTCAGTTGGTGTGCAATGAATCTAAAATATATGAAAGTTTAATTTTTTTCATTACATTATGGAAAATAATTAACTTTATCACAATATGCTAATTTCTTGAGAAGGACCTGTATATATATATTATATTTTTGTTTGAAATTGTTGTTTGCCTAATTTCTGCCCTCATCTTCTAGGCCACCCCGAAGTGAAAGGGAAAAAATAAACCACATAATAGCAATGTGCTGTATATTTGTAATTTGCAATATGGGGTAGTTGCGATGCAGACACATTCATCAATGATTGCTGGTTCAACAATTCACTGAACCGGGTGGTTATACCATGAACAGCGCTAGTCACACTAGAGAATTTGCGTACACGAAGTCAGACCAGATGTGAGATTTTATCGCAGCCTACAATCACGTTCAAATTGATAAATCCCTTGCTTTGCGTAGGAATCGTCGTATGCCCGTTGTACGCCTGTTTTAGGTCATACGCACATTTCATAAATGAGGGCCATTACGTCTTCTGACTTTATCTTTTATTAGAACTATTTGTGTATTATTTCTAATGGCAAGCATGTCAATAGCTGACCACAGCAGAGCTGTGCTGGGGGCCCTTTCACTGTTAAATTAATATTGTGGAATATTAAAGGCTATTAAAGGCTGTAACAATCCAAATAAGAGATCGTGTTTTTTCACAATTAAAAAAAATTCTGACTGATAGAGCATTCCTGCAAGAGACACATCTACAAATTAAAGACCACCCAATGCTACAAAACCCTAGATTTAACCAGATTTTCCACTCCAATTTCAATCCTAAAGCCAGAGGTGTGGCAATATTGATTAGAAAAAGAATACATTTTTCTGCTTCTAGTGTTGTATCGGATAGGAATGCGAGGTACTTAATTTTAACTGGAACACCCCTGTAATGTCAATGTTTATGCTCCCAACTTTGATGATCCTGATTTTGCTAACAGGTTGCTGGGGAAGATACCTCTGTCACACACTCATCGCTTGATATTAGCAGGAGACCTTAACTGTGTTATCGACCAGAACCTGGATCGCTCTAACCCCAGACCCATGCACCCTCCAAAATGTCAAGGTCCATATTAAATTTCATGACCAAGAACGGTTGTACTGACCCTTGGAGGTTTCATAATCCACAGGCACGTGAGTACTCTTTCTTTTCTCATGTTCATCATTCCTTTTCTCGGATTGACTTTTTCATGTCTTGCTCCCGAACGTGACCTCCTCTGAATATTTGCCCATTGTGGTATCTGACCATGGCCCTCTAGCAATTGAATTAGCTCTATTAGGAAAAACCTGTTCTCCTCCTTGCTGGAAGTTTAATTCTCTTCTCCTTTCTGACTCTAGTTTCTGTGACTGTATTACTTCTGCTATTGATAATGTTTTATACTTCAATCAGACCGACTCAACACCCCCTTTGCTCTCATGGGAGATGCTTCAGGCTTTTTTAAGAGGTGTGATTATATCTTATTCCTCTCACTTAAATAGAGGTCATAGGCTTAAATTGGAGAAACTTTCAAACAATATTTGTGATCTAAATCTTCAAAAAAGCAAGTGTTTCCCAATCAATCCAGCCACAATATTGCTTCAGCAGACAGATCTGCCCTTTCAACTCAATCAGTTGGGCTTTAAATACCTAGGATTGAATGTTACTCGCTCACTGCCGGCTCTCCTTTCAGCTAACTTTTCCCCCCTTCTCGTCCAGATGAAGGCGGATTTTAAGTGGGGTAACTTACCTCCTTCATAGGGAAAATAAATGCTGTCAAAATGAATAGCTTGCCCAAATTCATGTCTCTTTTCAAATCTATCCTTTTTTCATAATTCAGTGGTGGGCTCGCACTTCCTAATTTTCTATATTACTATTGGGCCGCCAACCTCCAGAAACCACTATTCTGGATGCACTCCCCAGATACATTGTGGTGCCTGCTAGAAGGTCTGTCCTGCACCTCCTCCTCTCTCCCTGCTTTACTATGCTCCGCTCTCCCTACATCTCCCTCACGTTTCTCAGACAACCCTGTAGTACTTTCCACATTCAAAATCTGGTACCAGTTTCGGCGCCACTTTAAGTTCTCCAGTACATCCATTTTGGGCCCTACTAATAACAACCACATATTTACTCCATCTGTGGTCGACAGTGCTTTTACTCTCTGGGAAAAAAATTATATTAAAACTTTCAAGGATCTTTATGAAAATTTAGTTTTTTCGAGTTTTCCTAACCTGGTGGTCAAACACGCTTTGCCCCCATCAAATTTTTTCCGATATCTGCAGATGAGACATTTCGTCTCCTCTAAATTTGTTGGCTTCCCTCTATTACCCCATCCATTGGGGATGGATAGCGGGGGAGGGTGCTATGGGGTTCGGGATTATGTTGGGGGGGTTAAAATTGTAAAAATTAAAAAATATATATATTAAAAATAAAATTAAATTAAATTTACAATCTCTATATTCTCCCACGACCCATAACCTCTAAACCTAAACTAGGTTTAAGCCATGTTTTCTGTACAGAAATTACATCAGGCACCAAATCCAAACCTTATACAAACTTCTTAAACTCCAGCCCATTAGCCACCAAACACCATCCTAAGAGTGCAGGTGCTCAACCCCATCACCCCGTGACCCAATCAACACCTGGTGAATCATCGCCCCAGTAATGTCACTAATACCTATATACTCCCTAGCAGCACGCACAACTACATCTATCCGAGCAGACTTATTCTATACCTGATCACTGATATCTACAAATCTACAAATAAATGCAAAAAATTCAATCCTGTCCACCACCAAAGAATCCTTACCAACCACACACCTATGTTTACACGTCTCAGACACTGGCCCTTCACCCTGCTCCTTCTATGGAATCAGATTTGTGCCAATATTGTCAAACAAAACATTTTGAATATCAAACAAAAATAAGAATTTGAGAGAAAATAAAACTCAGTGAAACAAAAAAATAATAATGGCAGAAGTAACACTTCTAACTTGCAAACTGTTGGTCTTTTACTTGTCTGATAATTAGTATTTTTGATTACAGTTCCTTCTGCTGCTTCCTCACTAATCACCCCTGATCATCTCACATTTATTTTTGTTTGATATTCAAAAAGTTTTGTTTGATAATATTGGCATATATTTACCCCTACATCAGCAACATCCATACTCCCATCTGAACTCCCCTCCATGCCGACCTCAGTCATGGTACAGCTGTCGCAATCTGCCAATACAACGATAACAACCTCTAGCACAGCCTCTGCTGTTCGAATTCCCTGTGCCTCTACCCTAGCCAACAGCCTCTGTCATGTCACTTCCCATCCAACACCTCAACTCCCAGCTTCCACATTCCTAGCAACAAAAGGTGTCATAAATGGGAGGGGTGGGCGCATCGATCATAAAATATTGATACTACTACTAATATTACGTCTCGTGTTTGAAGATCGATATAGTGTCAATAGGAGTGATACAACTTTCAGTTTCTCTCTTCTACACATTTCATCAAAGAATAAAACTGTCACACTTGACAAACAACATTCCATTGTTATGAACACATCTTAAGTGCTTCTCCAGCTCCGCTCTACTTTTTCTGACTGTGCAGTGCACACAAACAACAAACATGGGTCGCGTGCGCACAGCATGCCGCGGCATGCACCCTGATTACCTGGAACCAACCACCATTCCGACATATAAAGGCAACACTTTTTTACAAGACTCACTCGTGGCAGGTAGAAATTCCACCACTCACCTTACATTGCACTACAACACACCTCAAACAACAATACAATAAGTACCTAAATTAAGATACATGTAGAATATGAGAAAGTAATTAGCAAAATTATCTTCCAGTGCACTGAGATAATTTGACTTCCTAAGATGTCTAAAAAATAAGCCAAAAACATGGTAAAAAGGCTAACATAATAGGTACATGTTTTTAAAGTTTAAAAAATATTTAGGGCCCTATTTTAACGGTCTGAAACGCAAGTATAAAACGCGAAATGCAAATGACAGTGTGGGAGGGTCACGGGCACTGTTGCTATTTTACTGGCAGGATAAATGATTTTTGCACCCGATGCATATCTAAAATGTGTAGGTCTGAAGTAGCTACATTAGTCATAGTTGTGGTTTGGGCGTAACGTGCAATGAACCAATGAGAGCATCATCTCACATTCCCTTTAAGAGCAGGCGTGCTTGTTCCATGGCGGATTGCTATTTTAATGGCGGACTGCTATAGATTTTTCTTTTTTACAAAAAAAGAAATGTCACAAAGACATACTTTCCAATGTTTTGGGCTCACTCTCAATGAATCACAAGGTTTTGAATGCATGGTAATATTTTTGCAATGTAGTCTTACATTAGACCAAGATTACTTTACTTACCTCCCTCTTCTGTCAAATAAGCTCTCCTCTCCCGTTCTGCTGCTGGGGCATTTAAGTTAAGTGGCAATGGCACATGCATTTCAACATCACCAGGGATGTAGTGGAGGCTAAACGCACGTAAATGCTGTTTACGCACCTCCCGATATTCGGAAATAGCGTTTACCCACCTCCAAAGTGCGTTTATCCTCCTCTAAATGTGTTTATTCACATCTAAATTGCGTTTATCAACCTTTAAACAGCCTATCATCCCTAAGCCATTCTAAATTAAGCTTATGCCGTTTTAGTTTCATATTGTTCATTATTAGTTTCATCGGTTGTTAAACCTAAAATGAAGTCTATCCATGGTCGCAGGAACTAGGGGTGCTGAGGGTGCTGCAGCACCCCCCGCTGACAGCACGTGAATTTAAAATGATATGACTTGAAATACCTAAAGATTTCGTTTTTTTTAGACGGTTTTTAAATCTTCCACCTTTATTCATTAAATTGTTCAAAATATAATTTTGTTAATAATATAATATAATATATATATATTTAGAATATCAGATTTTTTTACAAATCAGTCAGAATTAAAAAAAATCTAACCTAAAAATGAATCGGAGTCTGATAGCAGAAGGACTGTTGATGATGGTCTAACTCCCAGCACCTCATGCAGCTAGTTAACTTTACAAGAATTAGAAAATGAGCGGGATGTTGTTGATAGCGCTAGCAGCAGGACTATTGGTAAAGCTCCCTATGTGCCCCCGCATACATTGAGCCCCCCCCCCCCCCAGGGTCCAACGTTAACTTTTTTCTCACTGAATTATTACTGGCCCAAATTAAATTTGGTAAAAATAAATGAAAATCTGTGTGTCTTTACATAAATGCAGGGTTAATTGTCTGTGTGTGTGACCAAAAACGACATCCATTAATGTATTTTCCCCTCTTCACAACATGGTAGGTGAGACACATGTACAGAGGTTAATTTTGTGCATCTCAAACTAAGTGCGGCTGAGTTCACACGTTTTGTGAAGTTCTTGAATAAGAACAAATGACCAATAACGGAAGTTCATTAGTAACCAGTGATCTATGATATAAATAGAAATAATAGAAAATTATTAATTAGCTAGTTAGTTATAAACTCCCATTACCTGGTTATTTAGGTTTTATTTAGGAACTTCCCAAAATGGGTAAATCATTGGATTTCAGACGCAACTAGTAAAGCACAACAATTACTGCAGTAGTCTACATGTCCTAGGTTTGGGTAATACCGGTATTAACAAAATATATTGTCAGGATAATTTGACATCTGTTTTTTCTTTGTAATTTTTCCAGATTTTCTTCCCTTCCCAATTCATTCTCTAATTCTGCCTTGTCGTAGCTCCAACCACGTTGTCCCAGCCGCCGATTATATTTGCACTGTTCACCCAACACCGAGGACTTTAGTCGGATCTTGCACAGCATGATTACGTTCACCGACTATACTTCTACGATTGAATTTACAGGTGTTTTAAACTATGTAGAATAAGATATAGGCTACGTGTATCACAATTTAAACAACGTTTAAATGGAATTCAAAGTATTTAGAAGTAGTAAATATAATGACTGTATTTAAGATTCTATTTTATATTTACATTTAATATTAGTAATTTTTCCGTAATCAATGACAACGATATAGGGATGATTTCTAGCAAGAAAGCCTCTGATTGCCATTAAGGTTTGAAAAGACGCAGTCAGATCTAATTTGTTTATTTGCCCTTGTTTAATTCCTAAAAAGATTGGAAGGAAAGTAGCTATTAAAAACAGTTTTACTGAAATCACCTATATTTGGCAAATGTCCACACTCCACAGTAAATGAATAACGGTGTCGGTGCTCAATACATACATTTTCTACCCACATTAACTGTTCTTTCATTAAATGATCACATTCTTTTTAGTCCTGTGCTAATGCAAACAACATTTTGATTGGTTGAAACAGAGAAGCATTCAAAAATTATTGGTCAAAAAGACGACACCAGTATTGCCAAACACAGAGGCGGGAGAAGGAACCGCATCTGACAAACATAGATTTTATTTTGTGATAAGCTAAAATTAAAGCAGGGGAGGGACAAATATGACAACCAAACATTTTAATACGAGACTTAAATGGCAAAATTGAACATTTTAATACGAGACTTAAATGGCAAAATTGAGCACTGGCCCGTAAGTTGTTTACTCGCCCGACGTTAATTCTTACTGGTCCCGGGCCATTGTTCTGAAACCTGCCCCCCCCCCCCAGCACCCCCCTGATAAAAGATGTTCCCGCAGCTATGAGTCTATCCATATTGCGCTGCATAAGGTATTGGGAATGAGATGTCATCACAACAAAGTGCCCCGCCCCCAGAATCATGGGGTAGTGGAGGATGAACGCAGGTAGAGTAAATGCCGTTCACCAACTTTTTTATTGGTGAAATAAGGTTTACTCACCCTTTTAATTGAGTTAGTTATCGTTTACCCAGTTAATATTTAGTTCTCAGCACTGAATGTGCCTCGTGTAGCTAAAGCGCGTTCATGCACTATACTGTTCAGCAGCTCTCATCTCCCCAGCTAGTGCGCGTGACTCAAAGACGCAGCAGACGATGTGCCAGACAAACATAACTTTTAATAACGTCTGTATTAGCTACAGTATCAAATCAGCTAACTCCTGCATCTGTTTTAAAAATAGAAAAACTCATACAAAACAAAGCAGTCTCTGAGTGTAAAGAAACGGGTAAGAAAATAGTTGCTCATATTTCAGTCAATTGTCTACTGTATCTATCTAGCTCTACTCAGTCAGTAGCTATTTAACCAGCATAGCTTAATCAATGCAAGAGCTCTGTACTGTTGCACATATTTAGCTAAATGTAGCTCAAATACATAGCCAAACTATCAAAGTAAAGTAACTAATAACAAAAACAGGGTTAATAAAAACAAATTTGTGCTGAGACAGGCTGCCATTTAGGAAGACCACTTGAGGAGAGAGGTTAGTGCTTTTGTTGTGCAAATTACGTTTTTGTTGATAATATATGGCTTCATATCATTGTCTAACCCTTTGAAGTAAGATAATTTCAAGCTGATTATTGAATCAAGTGTGCTAGTTTACGATTATCACAAGAACATGAACGATTTGGTTGTTATTGGTTAGTATTGCTTACATTTGATAGTTATGTACATAGTTTGATCTGTTTGTTATCACGTAACTTAGTGTATATCCACACTGATGCACATCAGCATTTTGCTATACATATTTGCATTGCAGCCCAATTGAGGTAAAAAGACAATAAAAAGATGACACATTTCAATACGAACATTTTCAAATAGTATTTTATATGAAATTGGAGTCAAGTCCAAATAACATTTTTGGGATAAATGAACTAATGTGGATTGAAATGTATCTGTATCAGATTTTGTGTGAAATGGACCAAAGGCCATATAGTTTAAAAATGTAATATGTTATGGTTGTTATTGATGATCCACCATTTAATTTACCACCACACCACTGCTTGGTACCATCAAATGATAGCCTATAGCGATGTCATCAGGATACACATACTGTACACCGGTAGGCCGTGGCCCACCTTACCGGTAACCGTTTCGTGGTCCACCTGTACACAAAATGTATAGTTTACCAACCGGTGATAATATAATAATTATCCTTCTAATAATGTATGGGATGCAATTATGGGAACTGCTGTGTCTGTGTAGGTGAGAGGAGCAAAGTGTATTGCACGTTGTCCACACACTACATTATGGCCAAGCTTGCTCCGTTAAAATAGCTTCTGAACATACGGTCTATGCATCTGAATAACACGCCACTGACTTTTAACCAGGTTTCCAACTTTTTCGCCGGAACACAGCTCTACTTTTCGCTGAACCGCCCAACAAACGCAAGTTCATTCCCCAATTAACCAACATGCGTCTGTGGAGGGAAATGTCCCCTATGCGTTGGGTGCAAAATAGGAATGATACATGCATTGGTGTAAAAAGGATATTGCGCTGGGTGTAAGATAGGGCCAAAGAGTGTTTAGAGGCCAGGGCCCGTATCCCTAAAGAATTTTTGTGCAAAAAGTGGCTCCTAGCGGCCAAATTCTAAGAAAAATCTCAGAGTCATGACGTTTTCTTAGAATTTCCTCTAAAAGTGACACGAAAATCCCAGTTAATATAAAAGCTATTCCTCAAGATTCCTAGCGCTTGAAAGGGCTCCTAAGGCGAGATCTGCTAAGAGCAGGAAAGAGGACTTTTAGTGGCTTAGGAGTTCCCCTAAGCAGCTGAACAAAATGGCCAACAGAGGAGGCAGGAGATATGTCCTGCAAACACTGGATAACAGGGAATTATTGAGACGCTACAGATTGGATCGTGCAGGGATCATGTTTGTGGTGGATGTCCTTAGAGATGCAATTACTTCACCAACTCGACGCCACAACGCTATTACACCGGAGAGGAAAGTAATCACAACCCTGAGGTATTTGGCAACAGGGAAAATGCAATAATGCAGCAGTGATGACTTGGGTCTGTCCCAATCCTCCGTCATCAGAGTCTTCACCCAAACACTGACAGCTTTGTCACAACCTAATATTGTGACACAATTTGTTTCATTCCCGTTGGATGCCCGCACTTTACACACACATAAAAGGGCATTTATGAACATTGCAGGATTCCCTGGCGTTGTGGGTGTAATTGATGGAACACGTGAGAATAATTGCGCCATCAGAGAACGAGGCTGTCTTTGTTACCAGGAAGAATTTCCACAGCATCAATGTGCAAATAGTGTTCAATGCGGCCTGTAAGATTTTGGACATTGTGGCTAAATGGCCAGGCTCCACACATGATGCGAGAATGCTCTCCGAGAGTGGCATCAGACAGCTTTTTGAGAGACGCTATGTGCCAGCTAATTGCCACTTGTTAGGGGACAGTGGCTACCCATGCAAACCATGGCTCCTTACACCTTACCTCTAGCCACGCCAAGGGCCCCAACTAAACTATAACAGGTAAGCCAAACAATACAAAAATCATGGAAATGAAATGCAAGCAATATGTTAGAGCATCCAAGTAGTGCAATATTTCCATCAAATAATTACAGGTCTGTATTCTATTGTAGGGCCCACAAGACAACAAGAGCGGTGGTGGAGAGTGGCATAGGCCAGCTTAAGAGGCGCTTTCATGTTCTTTCATGAGGTGCGCCTGAGGCCTGAAAAAGTCAACAATGTCATCATAGCCTGTGCAATATTACACAATATTTGCAAGGTTAGACGGATTGCAGAACCTCTGGAGGATGGCGAAGAGGATGAGGATGAAGACAACGATGAGGATGGTGGTGAAGAAGATATTCACATTCCACAGGGGAACCTAGCCCAGAGTGGACTGCCTTTCAGGGCAAACTTCACAAATTTACATTTCAGGCAAGCTGTAGCCCCATGTCGTTTGAGAACTTGTGATGGTATTAAGAACTACCAAAGTTTTACTGCACATCACCTGAAATTGTTAAATGCAAGACACAGAACACAATCTCTAAATGGTTTATTTTTTAGGTGTTCAGTTTTAAGGTGGTAGTACTCCTCCTGAAGGGAAAGGACTTTCTTTTGTTGTTCAAACACATCAATTGTGAGTTGAAATCTTCTGTCCTGCAGGGATGCTGACGGAGCAGGTGTTGCGGACGGGAATGGTGTTTGATCCGCCGGGCTATCCTGAGTAGCAGCTGCAGATGGTTCAGGCGGCAATCTTGTCGGCAAACTTGATGGGCCCAGTTCTTGTGATGGCTCCATGCTACAGAAATTATGTATAGGCCTAGTTTAATTATTGTTTTGATTAAATTAATTTAATATAATGAGCATGGATAACACATGAAATGGCTTCTGCAATGAATAAACACTGTTGATATGAATAACCCTGTGTCCTACCTTTGCTACATTTCAAGGGCCTGCATCATTGACGTGTCAATGCCTGTTGGCAGCCCGGTGACACTGACCTCAGAGTGTCCCAGGACTTGAAAGACAGTAGCCGCTTTTCGACCGCAGGGATTTTTTGCAGTTCCTAGAACATAACATTCCTATAACCCTATTTTTCTTGTGTTCCGACAGAAGAAATTGCGGGATTATTTAGTTCCTCGCACCGCCGTTCCTATAACCTTTTTAGCTCCTACTCCAGAGCACGGTCTTTCCCTTTTCCCTTTTCCTAGGTCTACGTTGATTGGTCCAATTGGCCGGTCGCTTTGTTTGTCTGTTGCGTATAATACTACATATTATGCTGGAGCCTTCGTCTTTTGTGTTTCTGTGTTAAGTAGCTACTCAATTTCTATGACTCCAGCCTAGTTTTTAAACGCCGCGGTTCGAACTCCGTAGGACATTATCAACACAACATTATTTTTAAAAAATTGTATTGGATGTCGTTTTCAGCCTCATAATCTGAACGAACAGCTGAAGGAACCAGGAAAACAACCAGATCATCCGCATAGACATAAGATGATTTACACACTTATCTCCAATCATGCACCCAATGTTACAAACATTAAACGGTGAAATGTTGTTGTATGTGGCACTATGCTAAAGTCTAGTGACAACGCTAATAAAAGCCTGTTGCGGTGCTTGCGTCACTCTCTTACCCCT
The DNA here is from genome assembly GCA_016801145.1 of Umbra pygmaea. Classification (NCBI taxonomy): domain Eukaryota; kingdom Metazoa; phylum Chordata; class Actinopteri; order Esociformes; family Umbridae; genus Umbra; species Umbra pygmaea. The sequence continues at coordinate 28,256 of JACXGM010003903.1, read as the reverse complement.
CCTACCAGTTCCTATGGCCACTTGACCAGTGCGAATGCAAATAGCAAAACCGGTTTTGGGGGAGAGTAGTTAGTAGAACTGTTTAGAAGTGGACTGTTCCTATAACTAGGTTCCTGTAACTACTTGGTCGGAAAGCGCCTAGTGTCGGCTACTTGGGACAGCCGCTTTGCAGGTGGTCCACCCCCTAGAAAGAAACAGTCAATGAACACAGTACTTAGGCATGTAAATTAACTTTGCCAGCAGGAGCAAGTTGCCAGATTATGTGGTAGGCTATAGTATTTTGCTCACCTGTGAGTGAGGATTCCAGCTTGTGTGCTGCAATCTCATCTTTTGCCTTGGACTGCAGCCCATACCACCTTTTCTCACAATCGTGGCCTGTCCGCACCAACAGTGGAAAAGAGGCATTGATTGTTTGGGATATTGTGTCCCAGGCACGCCTCTTGCCTTGGCTAGTGACAGTTGGGCCAAATTTTCCTCGTAACATACCTTTATGTACGTTCACCAACTGGGCCAGCAACAAACCTTGCTCCTCAGTCCAGTTCGGCTTGCGATTCCTTTTTTTCTGAATTTTCTGTGTTTGTAGGATATTTGTTAACAAGCCTTCATAAATAGACCAGCCAGCAATCACAGACATTGATAAAAGCTGAGCTGTGTTACCCTCGTTAAGACCACACTGAGTTGTAACGTTGCAATTTCTACTTCATTAAGGACAGCCCCTTGAGGTAGGCCATCTTGTTTTCAATGGGGTCCATATGGGAGTGAAAGTACAAAATATGCCAGCTAGGATATTAATATGAGCAGATAAGACACAAATCATTATTTGAACAGGGTGTAATGATCTTAAGTTTTCACAAATTTTAGATTCTAATGTTAGGCTATAACCCCTACAGCTTACTATTCATTTTCCAGACATTTTCTTGAATGTGAAATATTATTTACAATTACAGTCTGCATAAGATTAGAGTGTATAATTATGTTTATTGATTTGAGGGTACATCCTTTGCTCATTATCACCAAAAGTGATTTTCATCAAACTTGTAGGATCAACCAATCACGGCTTTTGAAATGATGACTCATACCTAGCAACGGGGTCAACCACACCTCCTCACTAATATAGGATTTTCCATCCATTCCTTGCTCAGAGTTCACTGAAAATGTTCTGAAATCACTTCTAAGCTAAAACTCCTGGCAAGGAATTTTTAGGTTAAGTTAGGAGCTCTCTGAGAGGATTCTCAGAATCTTTAGGGATACGGGCCCAGCTCAGGGAAGCACACCATTGCCATCAATTTCATGAAAGGTCTTAATACCTTTTCTTGCCCAGAGAGAGAAGGCTTTGTCAATAAGGGAGAGGGGAATATGTGTTTTTTTGTTAATAGGGCCCATAACAGATGTAGAGGAGAATTTAAAATGCTGCCGGAACTGGTACCAGATCTTTAGCATGGACATACTACAAGATTACCAGTGTAGCAAGGTGGGAAATTGGGAGAGCAGGACAATGTTAAGCCTTTAAAGATGTAGACATGCATGATAGCATCTCTAGGTGGCACCAAGGAGTAATTGCCACAAGAATGCAAGCTTCTGAAAGTTGGCCGCCCAATAGTTAATAAAGAAAATTGGGAAGTGCAAGCCCACCACTGAATTTGAATCTCTGAAGTAAAGACCTACTGACGCTGAGTACCTTTCCTCCACAAATGAATGAAGTAACAGCCTGATTGATTGACTTGAAAAATGTCTTGGACAGAAACAACCAGATAGACTAAAAAAGGTAAAAAAAATTGGGCAAACTATTGATTTTAACAACATTCATCTTTCCTATAAGTGACAGAGATAATTCACCCCACCTCTGAAAATCAGCCTTCATTTGAGTGAGAAGAGGGGCAAAGTTGGCAAAGAAGGAGTGAGTTACATTCACTCCAAGCAGGGCCGGCCCAAGCTACAAGAGAAACCTGTTCTCCTGGCAACAATATATTGTGCCGGCAACACAAACTCTGACTTGTCTTTTCAAAATAATAGTGCTTGTTTTAATTCATTGCAATAACTATTGTTAATTCATTATAAAGATAGTGAATTGTAACCAAATGCAATTGTATTGTGTGTAAATGAACAATAGGATTAAAAACATTTAACATATTTTTATAACAACTTTATATTAACAACTGTAACAACTACATTGTACACACACAATTTGATTGAATATATTGTCAGTGTCACATGTGAAAACACAATTCCATTTTCTAATACATTCACTAGAGTCTGTTTAATCCAACAATAGACTAATTTTAGTAACACATGAACATCTATGCAATGGATTAACAATTAATATTTCCATGAATTAAGAGCGCTATTATTTTGAAATGACAAATCAGAGTTTGTGTTGTCGGGATAACATAGTGTTGCCAGGCAAACAGGTTTCCCTTATAGCTCGGGCCGGCCCTGACACCAAGGTATTTGCAGTATAGCTGAAAGGGCAAGTCCATCTATTGTATTGTTATTGCAGAGCCACTTTTTATACCATTTGATCTACCTCTCTATTTTAGACCTCATTTGCACTAAGTGTACTGGTACATACAGTATATTTGTCAAATAATTTCTCTGCAACTTGTATTTAAATTTTTTGTGTACTTCATGTGTCATTTTATTTAATCTTGCACCATTGCGCTTTATCTGGGCCCGGCCGCTGTTGCAAATGAGAAGTGGTTTTCAATGGCCCACCTGGTTAAATAAAGGTTAAATAAAATCAAATAAATATCTGCTGAAGCTGCAAAGATGCTGGATTGATTGGAAAGCACTCATTCATTTGAAATGAGCTTGTAACCAGAAAAATAACCGAAGTTCTCCAGAGTGGAGAGAATGGAGGATAAGGTTGCAGGATTATGTGCAAAGGGCAGCAGGTCATCAACATATGATTTCCAGCTGTGCAGCACTTTTCACAAACTCTCTGCCTGATATCAGATATTTGGAGGTTGAAGTAAACCGTAACTGTGTTCAGGACCAATACTTGGATCAGTCCTTTAACTGCATTTCTCATACGTCTAACTAGTGTTTCAATCTCAAACGCTACTTCAGCGTAATGCAGTCAGAGGTAGGCTATGTAATATAAAGCTTGCAGAATCCTCCATTTGTGTGCCGACTCCATCCAAGCAGTAGAAAGGTGGGAGGAGTTGGGTCATGTCTAGCTGGAGGAGTGGGGGAACTTTTCTATATTGTTTTCCATTGTTTTGTTTTATATACTTACATTAAAACTGTATGTTTTTGGGTACAAATTCCTGTTTATTTGTGTACTCAATAGAAATTAAATAAATGATCACTGGATATAAAAAAACATGATTTTGAGAGAATTTATTTCACAGAACCTGACAAAAGCCACACTGAAGGCTAATGCATTTTAATTTCCCAGCTCAAGCTTTGAGCCTTTTCTGTAGAACTGTTGACTACGATAAAACCAACATGGAACTGACTGGGCAATGTAAAATCTCACCAGGCATCTGGAAGTCATTAGAAAGCAATCCATGCATAACACATTTTATCAGAAATCTCAAAATATACAACATCAAAAAATCTGGCAATGCACAAGATATATTTTTTCCTCAGGTGGCCCTAATACTCCGTTGTACTTCATACCTACTTTCTTGAGATTTTGAACAACCATAAGAAGGGAAGCACTGCTGTACTATCCAACAGAGTATGAAGGGTTTAAGTAATGTTAGCCATCCTGCACTGAATCATTCCCCTACTCAAAAATTCATGCACGCATATACATGCACACACACCCAATGTTTGAAGTTACAAATCTCTTCGTAGCCTGAGGCAGGAAGCCTGGCTCGATGGTAAGGTTACCTCAGCTAGTGGCTTAATGCTAAAGTAGCCTTGAAACTGGTCTGCACAAAATCAAAGGACTGACAACAGATGTGTACATCTACGCACATTCACCATCGAAAACACTGAATAATCATAAGTCTTCGCATTGTATTTGCATGCTTTATCTACACGTTGCATTGTCAAACCTGTAAAATAAACTATATTTTCAAAATATTTTGTGGTGTTTAACCTCCATTAATGCTTATTTATTGATGGACTCTTGTCCTGTATGTTTATCGACTTTATGTACTTTTCAAGTTTCTTTATGTACTTTTCGAGTCATTTTTGAGTTAGGCAATTTACTCCTCTAATGAACACTTCTATCTGGCTTGAACTGTGTGGTTTGTCTTTGTGTGTTTTCTCTGTAACCCTACCCACTTATATCTGTCAACTTGCCAAATAACAGCTGTTTCCCGTCCTTTGACTCCCTTCTGCAGATCCACGAGAAACCCTGGTTCGCCTGTCCTCCATTGAATGAACACATAGCGAATGTTTCCTCCCTCTGTGGCCATTTAGACCACGTCTGCCAAGAGATAATTCTATTAAAACGGACATGTTTAATAAAGTGAGATTGAATTGGATTATCGTTAAAGGAAAACCCTGGGCTGACATTAAGGTCTTGACTAGTGACCATCTCACAGGAAATATTAAATAGTAGCTGCTGATGACAGTGGCACAAAAACAATGTCACAGGAATCATTTTTATTTTATTTTATTTTGACACACAAATAAAACATTGACACAAGGGTAGAATGCGAGTACTTTGTGCAGTATACCAGACAAAAAAGGCCAAACATTTAGTTTGTTTTTTGAACCGTGTTAGTTGAAAATAATGTACAGTATATTCCAATAGTAAATACAGTAGTTAGAACACATGGACTGCTGCAAATCATGTTAGATTTACATTTCTAGCTTTACCCTAACCTTGTGTACATTCAAAATGTAGGGGGGATCAAACATTTGCTTAGGGAAGGGTGCCAGGTCTCGTGAAGTGCATCAAATTGAGAAACAAATACAGTACATGCTAGTGGGGAAGAACCGGCTCACACTCTGATTGGATTCAGGAAGGGGCAAGTAGGACGAGGCCCTTATAAATGTAAATTTAGAATTTATGCTGGGCCAGTGAGAGAGTTGGATTAAGAAAAGGATGAGCAGCTAAGGAAAAAAATTATAGATGAAACTAGAACTTCACTTCAGCAATGTCAGCAGGTTCTATTTATCCATTAGCTATTATAGATGTTGTATAAACTATTAGGTATTATTTAGGTTGTACTGTTTGCATGCCTTTAGGATTAAGCATGTATAAACATTAACCCGCCCAAAACCACATTATTTATCTAATGAAGCACATTGGCATTTTGATGCTGATATCATGGGCATGGCTATGTAATTGCCTACAAAGAGGAAGTCTGTGTCCCAAAATAACACCCTAATCCATATATAGTGCACTGCTTTGGACAAGGAAAAATAGGGCATATGATAGCTCATAGGACTCAGGCGGCATGTGTACTTGTTAATTAATTTTCCGTGGTGGGTTGCTATGTCTTCAGCCACTGTTTACATAGCCCTAGATTATATGAAACTAAACATTATTCTAACAAAATGTAAGGGACTTGACCATAACTGACTTTACTTAGGGCCTCCCCAACCTCAAAGCCCAGGCTTCATCTAAGGGTCATATTTAATGTGTTGTAACCCAAAACATTTTGCAGCAGAACTGAAAAGTGTCCTTTTCTTATTGGAAACATTCCATTGCCCTTTGATTTCTTTATAGTAAATTATACCTAATAGGTATGAAACCCGAGGCCAACATGTGACCTAATCTATTCCAGCTGAGTCATTTCCACCCCTTTGATTATTTATCCTCATTAATCAAATTCAAGTGTATTTAGAATTAATCGCATTTGTAATCTGCTGCATGCCTCTTCCCGTGGAGTCGTTAGAAATCTAATTATGATGTCATTAATCTGTTTATTTGGTTTTCGCGACTATACATTAGGCATGTTGTTAATTCAATGTTCTTCTGGGGGAACAGTCCCTGTTTGTTTTGATTAGGGGTTGAGTAATAACTTTGTAAAGAGTGTTTGGGGAGACAACATGTGGTAAATATCTGAAGGTCATGCATGACAGGAGGTGGGTTTCAGAACTGTTTTGACTGACTCATGCTTCCGTATTTTTCCAGCACATATTTACTCTAAACATTACAAAATGTACACAAATGCAAACACAGGCATTGGCACACATGCTAGCACACACATCAATACACAGTGGTCAGAGCTCCGCGCAGTCACGATCTTGTACAGTAGAAAACAACGAACCATGAACCACATTTATAGGTACATGCTCAAACAGGTAGCATACCTTGCTGACATCAGAATATCTTTAGTGCAATCTCTTTGAGGTTGACACATAAACACACACATACTCAATATAATGAACAAAAATATTTACAATTGCACACAGGTCAGTCAAGTGTAGGGCTGGCAGAATTAGTGAATGGATGGATAGTGAATGCCGTATCCCTACTCAACTTCTGGCACACTGACCAATCCTCCGGTCCTGTGGGGTTAGAACACTTCTGGTTCTAAACTTCTAATAAAGAACAAACAAATGAGACCTAGAAAGCAAGGTGTTGATAACTAGTAGGTAAAAACAAATAACAGTGCTTTGGCCATCCAGAACTAACGTTGTCCAGCCTTGGAATAAATAATAAAGCTTTCTTTTCAACAAAACACAACCTAAATTGTGTACAAACGAATGTCCTCTCACAGCACGATTCTCATAACATGAACACAGAATTTTTTATGTTCCCGGACTTCAAATTAGCGACATCTGGTTCAAATTTTGAGTTGAAAAATGTAATTGTGTCAAAGAGGAATGTCACTCTTGTGTTTTTGCTTTTTGACATGTCTGAGGTGAGCACGCAGTCGGGTTCAGGGAACATATCTATAGGTCATTGCATTCCATGATTGTTTTCCTGTGCTCACCTGCCCTACAATTGAAAAATCATCCATGGTATCCAGTAGAGGTCAGAAAATGTGTAAACAAATTTGCTTGAGAATACTTTTAGACAAGAATCCCATAACATGCTAAATGTAATGGGGTACAAGTAATTTTAGTTGTGCCAGAACTCATACACACAAAAAGATATTGTATATTGTTTTTTAACAATGGTTTGTCTCTGACAAAACACTTTTTTGAAGGACATACAATACTCTCAAACGTCTAATGTACAGAAACATCTATAAACAGAAAATGTTTTCAAAATATAGAGATGAAAATTTCTAAATATGAAACTTATACTGTAAAGCAGAAAACAGTGAAAAACTAAAATAACTACAAAAAAATTCACATTTCACACCCTCACCTATTATTGTCCAATCACATTGGGTGATTGTCCTTCACCCAATGTAATTCCTTGTACACCGATCCCGATTCAGTTAATCAGGTTGGTTCTATCAGTGCATGAAGTCATTGTTCATTAGCATACCTGTCACCATGCACTGGCCGTGGCCAATATACATAAAAGGTAATCAATTCATCAGAAATGTGGTCTACTACAGAACGTTACTTTCTTTAACAAATTTATAAATTAATCTTTCTAGCATTGCATTTGAAGGCAAAACTCTTTTTTACCTGAACATTAATGCAGAACACAAAAACTGAATAATTACAACTAGATTTGAATCAAACAATATCTAGGGTGCCTAAGACTTTATTGTACACAAGTGTACTTGGAGAAAGAATCCATCAAAAGAAGAAACAAACTCTTCCTATTAAGCAATGGACACTCTACTATCATAATGAATTATCTACCATTTTTGGGTTCACAGAGACAAAGAGGATAGGGGGGTTAAGGAGTGAGTGGGAATTCCCCAATTAAGAAACTTGCATCTACAGTCAGCGGTCCATATCTGATTTTCTTTCATGTTGCAAATCCTGGGTTTCTGGTTTTCTAGTTACCTCCACTCTGGGAGTCTATAAAAACAAATATTGGCTAGGGCGTTTAAGATTGTGACCAGCATTCTCCTCTGAGTCCAGCTGTCCATCAAACTTATTTTTCTGGTCTCTGGAGACTTTTAATCGCAGCCTCTGAGATATCCTGCCAAAACAAGCATGCAGGGCCAGCGTACAGGGCCAGCGTGCAGGGCCAGCGTACAGGGCCTGCAATCTAGAAGTTGCTGCTTATCTTGAGCGAAGGTTTCCTCTAAGTATGTCCATTCTCCCCTTAGCCCTGCCATTGGACCACTAGGCGAGTGGGACATTTCTGAGTGGCGTATCCCTTTTGTGATAGCATATTCAAACCCCCAATTGGGTGCAATACATAAAAGCAGTTTAAACCATCTGCGTGGACTTAGTGGGGAGGTTGACAGTGGTGGCATTAGTATAGCACACCTCCAGCTGGGCGGCTGTCTGCTTTCCTAATGAGGACTTGAAGAAGGAATCCCTGGAGCGCACGAGGGGTCCCTTGCACAGTGCTCCCCAGAAGAAGTGCAGCACCGATGGGCTGAAGAAGATGAAAACCCAGGGGTCCGCGATGGAGTTGGTAGAGAGAAAGAGAAGGGCGATGAGGTCCATCGGGTGGTTTTCTTTCCGCTTGCCCGTAGAGTTGATGTACACACGTATCTAAGACACAACAGAAGAAGAGAAGGCACCGAATGAACTAGTCCTGAGATGATGGCTTTTTTGTATGAACACGATAGTAGGACGCAGAGGTTAGGGAGACGAGTATGTGGAGGGGAAGAGATAGGAAGAGCACATACATTTAGCCGAGCTAGGGCTCGAACCCTTGTCGTCAGGGGACATTGCGCCACTTTTGGATGCTTCGACCGCTATGCCAAATGCTAGCACAAGCCAGTTACATTTATTGGACTGCTACCTGTGCAAATACATACTTATAGAACCAACCTTTTTTATGACCTTAGTGAGAGGCTGCATGGGAACCTCATGTCACAACCACCAGGCTTCACAAGCTCATAAAAAGCCATCGCAGTTGCACACTGCTGGGCCCCTGAGGTTCTTAAGGTCATAACAAATGATTGACGGCGGCTGAGAAAAAAATGCAACCATCTGTGGTATGTAACACTTCCCTAGAGTGTACAGTACTGAAAGAAATTCAAGATTGACTTTGCTTGAGAAATAATTTGCAATATAACGCAATACATGTTTTGGTATATTAACTGGACCAGACAAGATGGAAATATTTAAAAATGTTAAGGGAATACTGCTAAAAATAAATTGATGTTAATACTGCAACTATTCATACATGCAGGTTCACAGACATCGTTTAAGCTCATCAAACAAAAGAAGAGAAAGCAGGATAGTGCCTAAGCAATACAGCACCATATAAATACAGTTGTATTTCTACATTCTAAATGGCACGAGATGTATCTGTGGTTTCCATCAATCTTGCTTTTGATAGATACCTTAGAACTATTTCCTTTAAATACTTTTTAAGGATTTGTGGGCTTTATTTGACAGGAAAGATAGAGCAGTGGGTAAGATTTAAACCCATTCTGCAGCATACAAAATTTAAGGTAGGGACCACAGGCAGTGGTTTGGACTTCTGTACCGACACAGGATTGGTCTATCATACAGTCTAATATATCTGAAGATATACTATTTGCCTTTAAATATTTCCAAAATAATGACGGGATAAAATATACAATTATAAAAAATAAAATGTTTCTCAAAAGGTTTTCATTACTCCTGATATTTCAAACAAACAGACAGGCAGACAGATAGACAAAGCTGTGTGTAGACTCCCATAGGGAGTCAAGAGGCACTATCACCAGTAAATGTTAAAGCACTCTAAAACCGTACTCTATATAATAGTGTAAATGAAAGTGAAAAACACACACTTGTTATTTCACAGGATCTGAGAGATTCTAAAATTAACTCAAGGCATTTTCCGTGTTAAGCAGAACACTGGTATTGGTTTTTCTGTACACGACCACCTGAATTTGTACTTCCTTTTCCTTCTATTAACGTGCATTTCATTACACTAAAAATTGCACCAAAGAGTTTGTGTACTGTAGTACATGTTGAACTAAATGCATTTGCTGAACTAAATGTGTTTACATTGTAGCCTACCTGCTAGCCGCCATGCATGCTATAATCAAATCTGACACAGGTCAAGAGGCCTGAGAATTCGATGTTCACTTTTTATTGAACCACCGAGGTATTTACAGCTAATTACAATGTTGTCAAGGTAATACATGGCCATAATGTGGAACACCCAGATTGTTGTGGCTCTAGAGGTCTGTAAGTCTGCCACATGCAGAAATTCACTGCTGATAAGAGACAAGTAGCAACCCTGGTTCCCCATTCCATACTGATTTGCGATATCCCATTAAAGCTTTGAGTGCTTATCTTTTGAATGTGCCACAGACCTTGATGAATAACATCCATCAGCGACAAGACGGTATGTAGGCATGTGTTAAATGGAATATAGGCTGTATAAATAAAATGGTAACATATGGACTCGATTTCACATTCTACTTTTGGTTATACTTCGATGCTTCATTTTAGAAACCGGTCCAATATACATACAGTACAAATCTAGACCTGTTGAACTGCTTGTTAAAGCAAATATCAGCCAGTCACGTGGCAACAAGTCAATGCATTTAGGCATCTAGACATGGTCAAGCAATTTGCTGAAATTCAAACCAAGCTTCAGAATAGGAAAGAAAGGTGATTTAATTTGATAGGTGGCATGGTTATTGATGCCAGACGAGCTGGTTTTCAGAAAGTGCTGATGTTCTGGGATTTTCGCACACAACCATTCTAAAGTTTACAGAGAATGGTCAGAAAAAGAGAAAATATAAAGTGAGCAGTAGTTCTCTGGGCTCAAAGGTTCAGTCTGGTGGTGGTGGTGTAATGTGTAGGGGAAACACATTTTGGCACAATTTGGGCCCACAGCCCACATGAGTTTTGTTGCTGACCATGTCCATGCCTTTTTGACCACAGGTTAGCCACCCTTAATTCCAGCAGGATAATGTGCCATGTCACAAAGATCACATCACTTCAAACTGGTTTCTTGAACATGACATTTGAGTCCTACTTTGCGTTCACTGTACTCATCTGAAATGGCGAACTGGACAAGATAAAAGCAAAAGGGAATTAAGGCAGTTCTGAAAGCAAAATGGGGTTCAACATGGTACTACTGTAGAAAGGTGTACCTAATGAAGTGGCCAGTGAATGCATATTTTATAAGACAGTTTATGTGAATATCTTTATTGAAATGCAATGCACTCTTAATAGGTAGACGGGTGACAAATTAAAGGAAAAACCAACATAAAGTGTCTCAGTAGCCTCCAGAACAGCTTCAATGCAAAATGTCATCTAGAATCTTTTGAACTCTACTGGAGAGACGAAACACCATTCTTTCTAAAAGATATTCCCTCATTTGATACTTTGATGATGGTTGTGGAGGGCACTGGCTAACACATCTGTCCAAAATCTCTCATGAAATCTGTTGCACATCTTTTTCATACTCATTTGGATGGGGGCATTTTCATGCTGGAAGAGGCCCCTCCCATCAGGAGAAAAGTCAACATTCTAATTTCTCCCTTCCTCTAAGGGGACAAGTGAACCAAAACCATGACAGGACAATTCCCCCCACAGCTTTTGCATGCATTATGTTCCTCTAGTCAGGTTGTTCCTTTAAATTGTCACCCATTTACATGTGCTGTTCATATTTTTGGTGTTTCTTTTTTTTACTGAAAAGGTCTACATTGTGTTTGTTGAGTAGTTATTCAAAATGATTATGTTGACTGTAATAGACAGCTATACTAATATTTTGAATTATTTCCTGTTTGGATGGTAGCTGTGTATTTAATTTCTAGTAGACTATGATATGGTGTAATGAAATATGATGCCATTTTAATCCATTGTAAGACCTGTCATTAGCTTGACTCACTACAGTTTTTCTCAAATGCTAAAACACATTTCACAAACGTTTCCTCCATGTTCCCCAATGTCTAAACACAACACCCTTTTCTAAAGCTACATAAACACAACCACACCTTCTCACTTCAAAACTCAAACTTTTACACCAAAAGAGCAGCTAGAAGCTTTCAAAAATGTAAACACTATACACATCATTACACACTACAGCAAAACAATAGAAAAGACAATGCTCAATTTGTGAGAAGGTTCTTGGTTTCATAACTGCCAATGCATATTTTTAGAAACTTTACTGTAATGGATCTTCTTAGATCTCTGCAGAGGATTAGGCATTTAGATTTGTGAGTTTCATATGAAGAGTATAAATCTATAGTAAATTCTACATGTACACTAACACAACTCAATGCAAAAATAGAATATATTGCACACAACAGTACTCTTGAAAACATGATCAGGGTGTGAAGTTTCTTTATTTACTTTATTCACACCTCACACACACCACAATCATTGTGCGGCATCATGTCGCTGAGTTGCATCGGGCCACATCACCTCATCCGCATCGCAGGCTATATTGTCTCTTGCCAGGCACCGCGGGAAAAACGCCCTGGAATGGCGAATGCATCCTTGGAAGGCCTCCACTGGGATGTGAACACAGGCCAGCTCCATTGCCCTTAGGAGGTTCTCTCTAGTGTATGGTTTTCTGTCATAAACCTTCCATCTCCACGACGAGAAGAACTCCTCTATAGGGTTCAGGAAAGGGGAGTAGGGTGGCAGACAGATGTTTAAAAAGTGGTTACTGTTGGTGGTGAACCACTCTCTGATTTGGTTTGTTGTGTGGAAGCGTACATTGTCCCAAATGATCACATAAATGTGATGTGCGGGCCCTGGATGGTGTTGTTGGCGGTCTAGTAGGATGTCTTTTAGCTCCTCTAGAAAGGTGAGGAGACGTTGGGTGTTGTAAGACCCAAGGGCAGCATGCCGGTGGATAAGCCCCTCCAAACCCATGGCCGCACAAAGAGTAATATTACCCCCCCGTTGGCCAGGAACCTCAGTGATGGCTCTTTGGCCAATGATGTTACGGCCTCTTTGCCTTCGTTTCTGCAGGTTGAAGCCAGCCTCATCCAGGAAGAGGTACTCATGAGGTCTGGCCATCACGTCCAACTGTAATATCCTCTGTGAAAATGTGAAAGTGCCCAGGTGTTCAGAACAACAGTCAATCAGGTAGCACAGTATTGTCCAGAAGTAATGTAGGCCACTGAGCAACACAGTATGTCCACTAACTGTACTGTGAACATGGATGTATATTTACTTGCACATACTCGTAACGTAGGTCTTTGTGTCGCGCTGAGTTGCGCTCAAAGGGAACCCTATAGACCTGTTTCATCCGCATCTTTTGGCGCCGGAGAACTTGGTCTATTGTGGCCAAGCTGACATCATCAATGCTCTCAAAGTTGACATTATCGGCAGTGACTTTGTCTCTGATCACCCAGAGTCTGATGAGGTTGTTCTCACGAACCATATCCACAATGAGGGATTCTTGTGCCGCTGTAAATATGGCAACCCTCGCACCTCTATGTGGCAGTCTTTCAACTCTAAAGACAGAAACATGTGTTGCCAATTGACATGTTTTACAATAGATACAACTGATTTGAAACCAATAGACTACTGTCACAGGCTTGTAAAATTGTATTGTGACAAATAAAGCAATAGAGTACAATACCTGTTATGTTGTCTGAATGCCCTGATAATGGTGGCCACGGTGAACCTACTCAGGTTTGGACGGACTCTTAGTACTGCTTCAGCCATTGTCATGCCACGGACAATGACATGGTCAATGACTGGTGCTGGCATCCCGTCCGTAATGATGGTGCGAGGTTGTCTTGCTCTCCCTCCTGGACCTTCTCCTCTCCCTCGTTGGCTTCCTCCTCTCCCTCGTTGGCCTCCTCCTCTCCCTCGTTGGCCTCCTCCTCTCCCTCGTTGGCCTCCTCCTCTCCCTCGTTGGCCTCCTCCTCTCCCTCGTTGGCCTCCTCCTGTCCCTCGTGGCCTCCTCCTCTCCCTCGTTGGCCTCCTCCTCTCCCTCGTTGGCCTGCTCCTCTCCCTTGTTGGCCTGCTCCTCTTCTTCCATGGCCAGCTCTTCTCCCTCCTCTGACTCAAATTCCTCTTCCCCTGACTCTGCCTTCATCCATTGTGTTTGTTTGGAATCTTCAGCAAACTGTGCACTCTGAACTTGCTTTATACATGTGGTCACAGCAATAGCAACAAGTGTCTTCAATTTTGAGTCGTTGTGTGTAATGAATGACACCAGGTGTGTTCATTGTGTTCAAATATTGCTGACTGTGGCAAGTATTTTGCATCACATGAGCTGTCATTTGAGAATATAAGCAGAGTTCTTTTGCAACTTCTGTTTTAGCAAGGAAAAATGTGTTAAGATTTATGAGAAAGGAGGATTGTGTTTTGTGAATTGTGTCTTCATGTAAAATGTGTTTATGATATTGGAAAATGTTGGCTAGATTTAGTAAATGTGTTTAGACAACTGGTCATTTGGTTTAGAGGATTGGCTTTTGTGTTTTAGCATTTGAGAAAAAGTGTAAAATAATATTTTACATACAAAATGTTGACTCAGTTAAAGGTGCACTATGTAACTTTCCATTCATTTCACCAGGTGGGATGAATTTTACAGAGATGTTTAATTTAATTTTTATATTGCTTACACTGTATATTTTATTGAACACAGGAGCAATACAGGGACAATATACAAATTTTCAAAAATACAAATTATTAACATTTTGTCCAAAATATCCATTGGTAGAACACAATTTCAGGGCACCTGTTTTGGCCTACCAGTGCCAACATTGAAATGGACTGAAATCCCAGAGTATATCGTTAAAACCATTTTAAGTCTCAATTCAGTTGTGTTATTTGTTTTATTGTTATAAAGTTGTAATTGCATATCCACCCACCCCAGAAAGAGAACCTTGTTTTAGTCCAATGTTTGTGATGTACGGTTGTGCACAAAAGTTTTGAGAATGACACAAATACAATTTTTCACAAAGTCTGCTATCTACGTGTTGATGATGGCAATTTTTGTACTCCAGAATGTCATGGAGAGTGATCAGATTTAACTGCAATCAACTGCAAAGTCCCTCTTTGCCATGAAATAACTTAATCCCAGAAAAACTTTCCACTGCATTTCAGCCTTGCCACAAATGACCGGCTCCCATCAGTAATTGTCTCATTAACACAGGTCAGAGTGTTGACAAGGAAAAGGCTAGTGATTACTCTGTCATGCTGATTGAGTTAGAATCCCTCCCTTTCCAATTGTTTGGGCCATCCGGAAAACACCTTGTCTGGAGAAGACAAGGTGAGCGCTACCATCAGTCCTGTGTCATGCCAACAGTAAAACATCCTGAGACTATTCATGTGTCTCAGCCAAGGAAGTGGGCCCACTCACAATTTTGCCTAAAATCACAGCCATGAATAAAGAATGGTACCAACACATCCTCCGAAAGCAACTTCTTCCAACCATCCAAAAAAAGATTGGTGGCCTTTTCCAGCATGATGGAGCCCCTTGCTATAAGGCAAATGTGATAACTAAGTGGCTTGGGGAACAAAACATCGATATTTTGGGTCCATGGCCAGGAAACACCCCAGACCTTAATCCAATTGAGAACTTGTGGTTGATTCTCAAGAGGCGACTGGACAAACAAAAACCCACAAATTCTGACAAACTCCAAGCATTGATCATGCAAGAATGGGCTGCCATCAGTCAGGTTGAGGCCCAGAAGTTTATTGACAGCATGCCAGAGGTCTTGAAAAAAAAGGGTCAACACTGCAAATATTGACTCTGCATAAACTTAATGTAATTGTCAATACACCGCATTCCAAATTATTATGCAAATTATATTTTACACTGATTTTCCTAAATAGTGGATACAAATGAATATCTGTATAATATTCAAGTCATCGACCGTTATGGAATAAATCAAATTTAATTGAACAAACAACCAAATAAAAACAGTATTTTATAAAAATATAAAACTCAAAATGCACTGTTCCACAGTATTATGCACAACAGAGTTTCAAAACATTTTATGGGCTGTAAAAAACTGAAATTGTCATATGTGAAGCATTATGAGTTCATATTTACTGAAATCAAAAGCTATTTCAATCAAACTCATCTTAATAGGGCAAGTTAATGTTAACACATGTTAACATAGGACCCCTTCTTTGTTTCTGCTTGAATTGCTTTGCAGGATGTCAGAATAGCCTCCCAGAGTTGCTTGAATCTCTTTGTAGGATGTCAGAATAGTTTTCCAGAGCTGCTGTTTTGATGCGAACTGCCTCCCACCCTCAGAGGTCTTTTGCTTGAGGATGCTCCAAAGGTTCTCAATAGGGTTGAGGTCAGGGGAGGATGGGGGCCACACCATGAGTTTCTCTCCTTTTATGCCCATAGCAGCCAATGACACAGAGGTATTCTTTGGAGCATGAGATGGTACATTGTCATGCATGAAGATGATTTTGCTACGGAAGACACAGTTCTTCTTTTTGTACCATGTAAGAAAGTGGTCAGTCATTTTCACAACTTCAGGGATCCTAAAGTGGCTTACCAGCTCTTGCCCCATGATTCCGGCCCAAAACATGACTCTGCCACCTCCTTGCTGACGTTGCAGCCTTATTGGGACATGGTGGCCATCCACCAACCATCCACTACTCCATCCATCTGGACCATCCAGGGTTGCACGCCACTCATCAGTAAATAAGACAGGGGTGGCTGAATAGTAGGTTTATGCACAACTGCAAGCCTCTGGAGGATCCTACACCTTGAGGTTCGTGGGACTCTAAAGGCACCAGCAGCTTAAAAAATACCTGTTTTCTGCATTGTAATGGCATTTTAGCAGCTGCTCTCTTAATCTGATGAATTTGTCTGGCAGTAACCTTCATCATTATGCCTTTATCTGCATGAACCCATCTGCGCTCTGAATCCACCACAAATCTCTTCACAGTATGATGATCACGCTTAAGTATTCGTGAAATATATAATGTTTTCATACCTTGTCCAATGCGTTGCACTATTTGACGCTTTTCCACAGCAGAGAGATCCTTTTTCTTTCCCATATTGCTTGTGAAACCTGTGGCCTGCTTAATAATGTGGAACATCCTTCTTAAGTAGTTTTCCTTTAATTTCAGCTTACCTGGCAAACTAATTATCCCAGGTTTCTGAGATTTCAGTGTCCCAAAGTTTAATTGAAAAACTAAATATTTAATGTTTGACACCTAATGTCATTATTATCCAATGTGCATAATAATTTGGAAAACGGTGTAAAAGCCATTGACATTAATGGGATGCTTGTAATAACTACTGACAAAAACATCTAAGAACACTGAAGCAGCAATCTTTGTGGAGACCAATACTTTTGACATTCTCAGAATATTTGACCAGGACTGTATGTTATACAAACGGTACCTAACCTCTTGACTCTGTATTTAGATGTTGTGTATGATCAGGCCTTGCATCTACATCTCATGTGTAGTCAAACATTGGTTGGGCTTTATTGTTTCAACTTTAATTATGGTAGTGATTCTACTTATAACCTACTGGATATTCTGCACATTTAACTATATTAAATACTTAGACCAAAATAATATGTTACATTTATGCTATTCAAAAAGGTTCTCAGACTGCATCTTTAAGCAGCCAATAACTGAGAAATACATCGCTTCTTGATTCATTTGCGCAAAATATACATTGTAAAAATGTATTCTGGTTGTAGCGAGTCTGGGTAGTTATATTGTGTGTATTTTGATTGGCAATTTTTCCAAAGAATCATTTTTTACAGTGTAGGCTGTCGGACAGAGAAAAGGGCAAAGATAGGCTTTAAAATGTATAATTATTTACATTAACACTTACCACCAGCGGAAGGGAACAAATCACGAATATCCCCGTCATGAACACAAGTACTATGAGATGTTCGACCTCTTCGGCCATGGAGAGGACTCTTCGGTCCCTTTTAGTCCGAGTATTCACAGATCCTCCATTTAATTTGCGCCTCCGGTACATTAAAACCAGGTGGTAAATAACAAATGCATTACAAGCAGCTGCAGAAATGACTAAAATGAAGATAACAGTAGCATATAGGACTGGATAAACTCGGTCTTCTGACATTACAGGATTCATGTCAATGAAGCACCAAGTCCCTGGACAATACTGCACGTAGTCCCCGAAACCCAGAAAGGGCATGGTGCAAAACAATGCGCAAACTATATAGATAAATGGAATGGTGATGTATCCACAACGTTTGGTAATATGCCGCCCGTAGAAGTAAGGATACCCAATGGAGAGGCATCGCTCGAGCGCCATGGCGAAAAGGATTGATAAAGTGGCCAAGCTGAAAAAAGTCATACAGAATCCAAAATACTCACACATTGCTGGAGGGTCTGTGTCAATCATAGAAATAAGTGTTTTGTTATAGGAATATGCTGCTAGGACAAAAGGGCTAACCAGGCAGGTGCCCATCAAGTCTGTAACGACCAGCGTGGTAACCAGAACGTGGAACAGCGACAGTCGCTGTCGGCTCTGGTCCTTCCTGCGTCGGATCTCCAGAAGAATCAAGGCGGCCAAGTTTCCTACTACTCCAGCGGAGAACATTATCGCGCTGGGGAGCGGGTTCCCGTTGTCGATGTGCAGCCTGCTGTGGCATGTTTCCGTGTCGTTTGCCATAGAAGCAGTTTGCCTCTGGTAAAGATGGCAGTGGTTTCTTTCTTGGTGAGCTTACAAGAGGAGTTTTAGAGACCGCGCTAAAAAAGCAAAAAGTCTGTTCCTCTAAATGTAATCTCCTTGTCTTCTGGTGGTTTGCTCTGGAGCTTGTGATGCGACAGGTTAGGAAGATACCTATTTTGAAAGAGCCAATTTCACTCTTCACCTTTTCCTGACAACTTAGAACTCTTTGACGAAATCTTGACTAGCCTATATGCTTAATTTGCCCTACTTCTATATACTTTAACATCCAGAGAGAAACGAGAGGACACAGAAGACTGGGCCGGTCCACGTGTAGTTACTCCGTCCATTCTTCCCTTTGGTAAAAATGAGGCGGATATTTTTGCGAAAGTGAGCCATGAGTTCCACTCACCGAACGAAACAAGCGGTTTGAAATAAGTGATGTAATGACGTCACCATCTTGACACAGCCTCCTAATCTCAACCAGGGTGGACAATTGTATTCAGAAGTGGTATTAGATTATACAATAATAATAATAATTATTATTATTATTATGATTATAATAATAATCATAATAATCATAAAATTTTGTATTTTATAGCGCCTAAAATTCTAAGGACACGTATGCAAACAAGATAAATATGAAGAATGCAAAGCAGCCCCCCCCAGAGATATATACTTTTTTAACCTTTATTTTAATAACTGATAACTGTACCGGTATTAGTAATTAGATTGTGCTCATCAGAAAATTAGTAACATTAACTGTAAAATAACAAACCAAAGTTATCAACGAGCTTACGTGTGGCGGCCTGGAAAAACCCTTCATATGGTGAAATTTTGACTTTCTGAATACAAACTCTCCTGAATACAAATATGTTTGAATTACTCAGATATCTTTATCACAACTGAAATTACATAATTTAAAAGTTGATATGAGTCAAAAAGTGATAAGGGAGAGAACTGCATTCAAAAATTCCATTCTGTTTCATTCTAATTCTATTGTGATGCATGAGGGAAACACAAACAGACTGTCAATCTATTAACTATTTTTAAACATAACCTGTAGAAATCGATTGCCCTGAATTAAAACTACTACAACAATTTTTTATACTATACAATAATAACTTTATATTATTATTTGCAGTTATTTATTATTAATAAATAAAAAAGGGTCCAAAAATACCTACATGTCATTGCAATTACCAATGGTTAACAAAACCTAAAGAAAGATGATAAAATACATTTTCAGTTTCAAAACAGGATATTTAGCTGATCCTGTAACTAACTAGCCAACTGTTTCTGTTTATCTAGGCATTAACATGGCACATCACACCATAGTCCTGGACCAAAAGCACACACACCTTCCAGCAGCTGACTGATTAAATAGAAACATGATGCAAGCTAGCTACAATAGGCAGCTTGTCTTAATTCTAAAAATCTTATTCACTCCAATAACAAATGTATAGCCTAGAACTTTTTTTTAAGTTAGGTTAGATGTTCAACAAGTTTGGTTCAGTTGTGTGCTCAGGGGTGTATAACACAAGATCCTGGGCCCTATGCAGAGGCAGTCCTGATGGGTCCGCATGTTATGGATAAAATATATTCCAGAATTTTCAAGGTCCCTCTCTTCCCTTGGGCCCTGGTAATCAGTATTGGTTTTACCCCAGTCTGACGCCGCTGTGTGTGCTAGCTTACTTGTTTAATCCCCTACATCAGCAATGCTCTCCATACCTATCCGATGTGGAGGTAACTCGTGTACTGTAGTAATCAGATAATTTTTAGAAAATCAGCTATTGGCATTGTTAACCATATTAATGACAACTAAACTGTCAACAAGCTGCTACTAATCTGTCTAGTAATGTGGTTATTGTTGCTTGACTGAATTTTAAGTTCAACTAGAAGGCCAAGGAGGTGAATAGGAGGGGGCTTGTTACTGCCAGAGTCAGTGACTCTTGCTTCCAATAAAGATGAATACAATTTACAGGATATACATTGCTGCTTAAAATCTAATCATATCTGACATTACTGTAATGATGCGTTTTATCTTCTTAGATTTCTTGCCAGCTATAACTGATAAGCACTGTGCAGCATGGGCAGAACTCTCTTAAATATGGGACTGTGCTTTGTGTATATGGAAAGGAAATGTTTGTACATAATCACGCTGTGAGTGTAAATATCAGTTTAACTACTAGGGTAAACACCACTAAGCTCATTATTGTCCATAGCATCATCCACTTTCAACCTATGATCGAGCAGGTATATCTCCTTAGTCGCTACAAAAGCCAGCACCTCATTTGGTCGCCTCTCCTTCCAATTCTCCGCTGCTATAGATTGGAACAATTTACAAAAATCTCTGAAACTTGAGTCCACTGTCCCCATGACTACTTTTAAAGCATTACTTTCAAATCTACTGACTGACCGCTGCACATGTCTCTTCCCCTGTTCTTGCCCTTGCGCACTCAACAAAGCCTTAACGCATCTTGCATATAATCAATTGCACACCTGTCTTTGTATAATTAGCACATTTCCATTTTCAGCCATGTTTATCAAGTTACCTATCCTAGAATTTCTCTTGTACTGCCACTTTACATTCCAAATAATCTACCTCTCTATTTTAGACCATATTTGCACTGAATGTACAGTATTTGTTTTATCAAACCAAATATTGTTTATTTGTGTAGCTAACTGAATATTGGTAGGCTACTCTGTGTGTAACTTCATGTTGCCTTGCACCTCAGTCATAGCAGAGAGCCGTCAGCAGCTCAGAGAGCCAGCAGAGAGCCGCCAGAGAGCCATCATAGAGCCGTCAGAGAGCCGAAGGTCAGTAGTCAGTGCACTGGTCAGTGTGGCAACTGCGTGGCAGCCTTCAGAGAGGTGTCGATCAGTAATCACAACATTGAGGAGTGTGAAGTGGCAGATGATCTGTGGCACTCGTCGACAGCAGTCGGCAAGCTTATCACATTAAATACCTGTCATAAGTTCATATATATATATATCTATATATATATATATAGATATATATATCTATATATTGTGAAAACATTTAAATGACCGACTGCCAACACTAAGCATTTTATCTAGTAATAGTAGTAGTTTATTTTGAACATGTAAAAAAGAAAATATATCCTAAATCATTATAAGTAGTTCAAATAAGAAATTCCCATGGTAGCTACATTTGAAAATCTAGGTAGCTACATCTGAGAAATTATGCCATATTGTGTGCCCAACAAAAACGACCCCTATTAACTTTTGATAATAAGCTATGCAATTTACCCTAAGCCAAAAGCGAACCTCAATTAGCATTTAATACTTTTGATAATAGGCTATGTAATTTACACTAAACTAACTAAACCAGCTAGTTGAATGTGAACTCGGGAGGGTTTAGCCAGGGTTGGGATGTCAGCTGCGGTGAATTGTTTTTTATTGCTAAAACTAAACAGGAAAGCTGCCCTTTTTGATAAAAGCAGTATAATGTTTACATGGGTTTGGTTTATATTCCTTGGTTAATAGAATTTTGGAGACATAATGTAATTACATGTATGGCTACATAAAATATTATAAATTGACTTCTCTGTCTACGTCCCGTCATTTTAGCTTTTCTTGGTCAGAAACACTGGTTTAGCCTACTTGCTGCCAATAAAATAGTCACACACAAGTGTCAATTCTCTCCCATAAACAAAACAATTGTAGTTGATGATTGTTTCGGACTCCGGGCTTAAAATATGTTTATTATATATTCAACATATAAATAAATATGTTTATTATAGTCCCAGAGTAAATGAAGCAAACCCCCAGAAGTTTACAGATATTTCCAGATAATATATCAGAGTCAGATAGGTATATTGCAATGATCAGTAATCAATGTAGGCGTAGGTCAGAACAGGGAGACAGGTACTCAGACAGGCTGGTCGGTAGCTGGAGCTCAGATTCTCAAACAGGCAGGGACTCAGCAGGCACAAGGTTTTCAAGACAGGCAGGGGTCGGTACACAAGGAAGGTTCTCAAGAAATTCAGGCAACAGTACAAAGGGTAATCCAAAACTCACAAAACTCAAGTAGTAGCACTAGGTCAGACCAGGAATCCAAAAACCATGAAGCCGCTCAGAATGGAGGGTGGGTACTTACAATACCTCGCAAAGAGGAACTGGGAAGTGCTGGAATATATGGAGAGTAGAGTGAAGCAGGTGAATGGAATTTGGGTGATTGAGTCAGAGTTATGGGAATTGTAGTTCTGAGCAGTCTTGGATAGGGAAGCTGTAGTTCTCAGGGAAGAGGAACTGGGGAAGGTTACATAACCCCCCCCAAGGCGCAGCTCCAGAGGCTCCAAACAGCGAACATGCCACAGGACACCAGGCGGCAGAAGACCCAAGCAGGAGACCGTAGCGGTGGAAACCAGGCTGGCGGAGGCACTCCAGGGCGAAGCAGACGAGCAGACCAGGCAGGTGGAGGGAGCTTTGGCAGGCCGGAGGACGGAGGCAGCAGCAGCGGACCGAAGGGTTGAAGCAGCAACGGCGGGCCGGAGGGCGGAGGCAGCATCGGCCGGCTGGATGGCGGAGGTAGCAGCAACGGGCCGGACGGCAGAGGCAGCAGCGGTGGGCCGGACGGCGGAGGCAGCAGCGACGGGCCGGACAGTGGAGGCAGCAGCGGCGGGCCGGACGGTGGAGGCAGCGGCGGTGGAAACCAGGCAGGCGGAGTGATCACAGGCACCGGAACAGAAGCAGGTACAGGAACCTGGACAGTCATAGAAACACAGACAGACATACACAGAGAGACAGCGGTCGGGGCAGACACGGGGACCGGGGCTGGCAAGGGCACGGGGACTGGGGCCAACACTGGCATAGGCATAGGAACGGGAGCAGAAAAATGCAGGGGCATTTGGGCTGGCTCAGGGACAAGGGCAGGCTCGGGGACAGGGAGCCCATGGCACGGGGACAGGGGCGGACACTGGCACAGGGACAGGGGCGGACACTGCACTGGCACGGGGACAGGGGCGGACACTGGCACGGGAACAGGGGCGGACACTGGCACGAGGACAGGGGCAGACACTGGCACGAGTACAGGAGCAGGAACAAGGGAAGGCTCTGGCTCAGTGAGCAGGGCAGGCCCAGGGAGATGGCAAGACTTGGGGATCAGGGCAGGCCCGGGGGCAAGGCAAGGCTCGGGGATCAGGGCAGGCACCGCAGTGGGGACCAGGGCAGGCACCGGAGCGGGGGGCAGGCACCAGAGCGGGGACAAGGGCAGGCACCGGAGCGGGGACAAGGGCAGGCACCGGAGCGGGGACAAGGGCAGGCACCAGAGCGGGGACAAGGGCAGGCACCGGAGCGGGGACAAGGGCAGGCACTGGGACAAGGCAAGGCTCGACCGGAGGTTGCGTAGCGCCCTCTGGTGGTCAAGGCGGAGACCTCTGTTGGCCGAGACTGGAAAGCGACCTCTGGTGGTTGAGGCGGAGTGGAGACCTCTGGTGGCCGAGACTGGGGAGCGACCTCTGGTGGTCCAGACTGGGTGGTGGAGACCTCTGGTGGCCCCAACTGGGTGGTGGAGACCTCTGGTGGTCCAGACTGAGTGGTGAAGACCTCTCGTGGTCCAGACTGGGTAGTGGAGACCTCTGCGGTCCAGACAGGGTGGTGGAGACCTCTGGCGGTCAAGACTGGGTGGTGGAGACCTCTGGTGGTCCAGACTGAGTGGTGAAGACCTCTCGTGCTCCAGACTGGGTGGTGGAGACCTCTGCGGTCCAGACTGGGTGGTGGCGATCTCGGGCGGTCCAGACTGGGTGGTGGCGACCTCGGGTGGTCGAGACTGGGTGGTGGCGACCTCAGGCGGTAGAGACTGGGTGGTGGCGACCTCGGGTGGTCGAGACTAGGTGGTGGCGACCTCTGGCTGTCGAGACTGGGTGGTGGCGACCTCTGGCGGTCGAGACTTTACCCACCCAACCTATAGGCGTCCAAACCTGTGCTCTCAGAGTCCTGGCAGGTCATCGAGGGGCCCCGAAGGAAGACTGAGGTTCTTGATGGGCCACGGCGGCTTCCAAACAGGTCAGTAGATGAGGGGATCATGTGAGCAGCCGCTTCAACAGGAATGTCTCAGCCTCCTTCTTGAGTGACCCAAAACCGGCTCTCCACGAAAAGAACTGGCTAACCAGGTCTGGATGGTCACTGAGTGCTTGGCCGCCTTGGGTCATCCACTCCCGATAGTCCCCATCCACTTCTGGGTCTCTCCTTAACACAGTAAAGATGTTATCCTTCCTTGAACTGGGGCCGGTGGCCATCTTGGAGCTGGGGCCGGTAGCCATCTTGGAACTGGGGCCGGTAGCCATCTTGGAACTGGGGACGGTAGCCATCTTGGAACTGGGGACGGTAGCCATCTTGGAACTGGGGACGGTAGCCATCTTGGAACTGGGGCTGGTAGCCATCTTGGAACTGGGGCTGGTAGCCATCTTGGAACTGGGGCTGGGAGCAGCCATCTTGAGACTGGGGCTGGGAGTCTCAAAGACTCTCCGTGGCAATACATAGTCGCCATCTATGGCCATTTGCTCTGCACAAAATGCTTCATAGGAAGCGTCGCATAGGTCCCATGGCAGGTCCTCCTGGACCCAGCCACTGTAAGACGGCTCCATCCTAGCCATTGTTTGAGGCAAGGTATTCTGTAACGATGGGCCTCAGGCAGAATATAAAATTCAAAATATGTTTATTACAGTCCCAGAGTAAATGAAGCAAACCACCAGAAGTTTACAGATAATTCCAGATAATATATCAGAGTCAGATAGGGATATTGCAATGATCAGTAATCAATGTAGGCGTAGGTCAGAACAGGGAGACAGGTACTCAGACAGGCTGGTCGGTAGCTGGAGCTCAGATTCTCAAACAGGCAGGGACTCAGCAGGCACAAGGTTTTCAAGACAGGCAGGGGTCGGTACACAAGGTAGGTTCTCCAAATAAACAGGGTTCTGCAACTGGCAAGACAGAGAAATTCAGGCAACGGCACAAAGGGTAATCCAAAACTCACAAAACTCAAGTAGTAGCACTAGGTCAGACCAGGAATTAATAAACCATGAAGCCGCTCAGAATGTAGGGTGTGTACTTACACACCCTACACACCCTACACACCCTACATGTACTTACAATACCTCGCAAAGAGGAACTGGGAAGTGCTGGAATATATGGAGAGTAGAGTGAAGCAGGTGAATGGAATTTGGGTGATTGAGTCTGAGTTATGGAAATTGTAGTTCTGAGCAGTCTTTGATAGGGAAGCTGTAGTTCTCAGGGAAGAGGAACTGGGGAACGTTACACCTTCCAGTGGCATCAACAAGTCTGTGTCAACTGTTGCAGTCATCAGAGCCATCAATCAATAGTTAGCACACTGTCTGGTCTGTTGCTATATATTAAGGGCCGAATTTACTAACACTAGTGCAGTTTGTGATGCGTCTGTTTATGCGTGTTCGGTAATAGCGCATGCTATGCTTCCACATTTAGCGTAGTATTTATCAAACCCGATACCCATTACGCAATCAGCGCATACTCCGCCCTCCATTAGCGCGCCTCTAAAAGAGAAAACAATGGGCCCGTATGTATCTATCATGGATCTCCCTACGGGAAAAAGAAAGCACAAATTTAAATTTAGTGAAGAAGAAATTAACATCTTAGTGCATGAAGTAACAGCAAACCTGATATATATTACAGGGCAGAACATCAACACCCTCGGAAAAACATCCAATTTCATTTGCCATAACAAGTTAAATCAACTCGTTATCATCTACACAGAGAGAAATGGAGGAGGTAAAAAGAGGAGAACCGGTTCAGGTCCACCAGAAATAGACACGCTAACTAGGTGGTGCAGCAAATACAGGTTGCCGAACAAGTGGAAGGTCTGGAGGGCATAGATACTGCTGAGATCTCTGTAGAGAATGAAGGTATGTGTGGCTTGTAATGATACTGTTGTGTTGGCGTTTGGGATATATGCATATGTTTAGCCTATATCATTGATATGTAAAGCCAACCGATGTGGTTAAGTAAATAAAGAGTGTTATATAGGTCAATAATCGCAAAATTGCTTATCAAAAATGGAACAGATGGAGGATTTGTCTTTTTTTGTGCCAAGTGTATTTGATGCTATGTTTGAAACTTGTTGCTGTCACTGCTGCAATTGATGTAGCTATATTTGAACACACAGGAAAACGCGCTTGCTGGTTTAGACCTGCTTTTCAGAGGCGGAAAATTCCCCCCGCAGAATAGAGGCGCGATTTTACTGGCAGTCTTTGTAAATACCACGGAATATTAGGCGCACTTTACGCGTATCCTCCCACCTTTTTGAGTGGAACTGCCAATTTCCCCATGACCCTCCCACGAACTCATATTGAAAGCTTGTCTCTTGTCTCTTGTTGCTCATGTGGCAGGCAATCTGTGATTTTACCAGAGTGCACCTGGTTTGTAAATAGCCCGCATTTGTTACGTCTGTCTTTGCGACCAATTAGCGCCTGGAAACAGTCGCAAACAGCTTGATACAGTGCCTTGCGAAAGTATTCGGCCCCTTGAACATTTCAACGTTTTGCCACATTTCAAGCTTCAAACATAAATATATAAAACTGTAATTTTTTGTGAAGAAGTAACAACAAGTGGGACACAATCATGAAGTAGAACGAAATTTATTGGATATTTCAAACTTTTTTAACAAATAAAAAACTGACAAATTCGGCGAGCAAAATTATTTTACTTTCAGTGCAGCAAACCCTCTCCAGAAGTTCAATGAGGATCTCTGAATGATCCAATGTTAACCTAAATGACTAATGATGATAAGTAGAATCCACCTGTGTGTAATCAATTCTCCGTATAAATGCACCTGCTCTGTGATAGTCTCAGAGGTCCATTGAAAGCACAGAGAGCATCATGAAGTACAAGGAACACACCAGCCAGGTCCGAGATACTGTTGTGAAGAAGTTTAAAGCTGGATTTGGATACAGAAAGATTTCCCAAGCTTTAAACATCAATTCAATATTATCGCTTGCATAGGAAGGAGTATCAGACCACTGCAAATCTACCAAGACCCGGCCGTCCCTCTAAACCTTCAACTCATACAAGGAGAAGACTGATCAGAGATGCAGCCAAGAGGCCCATGATCACTCTGGATGAACTGCATAGATCTACAGCTGAGGTGGGTCGTATACTGCACAAATCTGGTCTATATGGAAGAGTGGCAAGAAGAAAGCCATTTCTGAAAGATATCCATAAACAGTGTAGTTTAAACTTTGCCAAAAGCCACCTGGGAGACACACCAATAGGGCTGGGCACCGAAGATCGATACTTTTATGGCACCAACCGAAATACTCCAATACTATCGAGTATCGAAAAATTATTTATCTTTCGATGCCAAATTTCGGTTCCAAAAGCGTCTGTGAGCCAATAATCATGTAGCATACTTGCGTGTAACAACATAGTCACCTGCGATTGGCTGTCCAACGCATCTTAAAACACGTCATGTGAACGAAACAGACACCACCACCACGCAGAGGATTTCTGAAGATACTCGCAGTCGTATACCGTTTATAATGTTACTCTTTGACCAGGCAACATATTTGTTTTACCGATGCAACGATAAGGTTACACATTTTAGAAATACTTGACAGATAAGTGTAATTTCACTATTTAAACCAAACACAGGTTAACTACTGCCGTTGTTGCGCTCATTTCGATCGCGAATCGAAAATCAATTATTCTCCCCATAACAGTGACTACTCTATGTATGTTAGCTTGTGCTGCTAGTTGGTTGCTGTAGTTAGATCTGTCT